>OX030952.1:13209318-13376818 GCA_943735915.1 Pherbina coryleti | reverse complement strand
ACAACAACAACAACAACCACAGTTTAAAAACAACAACCACATTAAAACCTACAGAAAAACAGCAACAACAGCATCAGCTGTTAAAGCTTTAGTAACAAAAACAACAAGAACAACAACAACTAGCAGAGCTTTGCTACAACAACAAAAACATAAAATAACAAAAACAAAAACCTACACTAGTCGTCTCTATAGCAACAAAAACATTGGCCATTAGAACAAAAATATTGACAGTAAAAATAAAGCAAAAAAAAAAACAAAAACACAAAACCTCAGTTGTAATTAAGTGAAGTGTTAGGCTTGAGTGTTAAGTACTACGTGAAATGAACTGGTACTTCAAAATCTGAGTACATTTAAGTGACCGACCGTAGGCAAAATATAAAAAAAAAAAAAAAATATTAAAATGCTAGAGTAAATCAAGGTACAAATGATGCTTGAGGAGTTCGTGAATGTCGAGTGCATGTTTTGCTTCGTACATATATATGTCATAATGTCTTACCTACACTCGTTTGCAAGCCAATTTGATTTTGGTTAGTAAGGCCCTTAAATACTCTAACCTTAAAACAAAACTGCCACATCTGATTACGATTATATCCATACCTTCGACAAGTTTCAGTCATTTTGTCAAATTATATCACGTACCAGTCAACTTTTTATAACTGTACTTCAAATAAAGCTTACATCTTTATAAATGCCAATTGTTAATTGTAACCCTTTAAAGAGAGAACTTATCTTTCACTTTTGAATATATTTTTCCCAAAGTTCAAATAATTTCACCCATTTAGTTGTAAGTCAAATCTAGCACTCAATTTATATGCCTTCAAAATTTTAGTCAAGAGTTAAATTATAACACCCACGAATCGTGCATCAAATAAAGCCCTTCACCAGTTTTACCTTCAGTCACCCATCTTGTTGACATGGGCTGAATCCTGATTCTTGAAAAGTAACAATCATCAATTCTCAGATCGAAAATAGTGCAGTAGACCGTACCTCAAAAAAAAAGTTCGCCGTATACCAGCGAATATGACGTATTTTTGCAAGACAATTTCGAAAAAATTTTCATTTTTTTTTTACCGAACGTAGGGGTCGCGTATTGACATATAACTTCATATCTCTGGTGTTTACAGTCGGATTTTAAAGTTTGGTATATCAATCTTTTTTTCTTAAGGAGACCAATATGACCTCTATAGAGGTCATTGACCTCAGGTGTACCGTTCTAATACTTACCCTCCAGATCTCAGTTTCTACCATCCCAATGTGCCACCCTAATATTAAAAAAATAAAGCTCTTAAAACATTATTAAACTTTTGCTCAGGAAGTATATCGATATTTCCAGCAGAAGTATTTTTAAAAAATTTTTGAAAATTTTTTGCCGAACTTAGGGCTCCCTTTTTTCATTTTCATCATATCTTCGGAAGTAAAAGTCTGATCATACTGACAGCACTGCAGTAAATGTCCAGAGGAGCGTCGTGGAATATTTGAATAAAGAAAATTATAGCATGGTTAACTTAATTGCAATTAGTTGCGACGGAACACCTACCAACACCGGCTAAAAAGGAGGAGTTATTGCAAGAATGTGAAAAATAAAATAATAGAACATTGTATATTTAATAAATCACAACAAAAATGGTGTTGATACCTCTTTTAGCTTTGGCGTTACAGATTTTTTATTCTTTTACGAGCTTTAACATTCCTCAACATCAATTTAAGACCTTCCAAGGACTTGTAGGAATATTTTTTTTTTTTATTTTGAAGAAGAAATAATTGGTCTCTTTCAGACAAAAACATCGATATGTCATTCAATATTATCAGACTTTTACTTCCGAAGATATGATGAAAATGAAAAAAGGGAGCCCTACGTTCGGCAAAAAATACTTCTGCTGGAAACATCGATATACTTCCTGAGCAAAAGATTAAAAATATTTTAAGAGCTTTATTTTTTAATATAAGGGTGGCACATTAGGATGGTAGAAACTGAGATCTGGAGGATAAGTACTAGAACGGTACACCTAAGGTCAATGACCTCTAAAGAGGTCATATTGGTCTCCTTAAGAAAAAAACATTGATATACCAAACTTTAAAATCCAACTGTAAACACCACAGATATGAAGTTATATGTCAATGCGGTCAAACAAAAAAAGAAAATTTTTTTCGTAATTGTCTTGCAAAAATACGTCATATTCGCTGGTATACGGCGAACTTTTTTTTTTTTGTATAGGAGGTGGTACGGTCTATAGTACAGTAAGAGAGATAACTAAAAAAAGAATGCCGGAGAGGGTTAATATGTATGACCGACCCCCTTTACTTTTGTAAAAGGAAAATTTTTCCCTTGGGGACCTATATCCTCTGACCACTCCTTACATGGGCTCCAATACAAAAACGCAATAGGGGCATATTAATTTTGTCACTCTGTTTGTAAGGCCCATAAAGAGGCGTAGGTATAGCAAAGTATATATATTCTTGATCAGCATCAGCATCACCACCCAAGTGGATTTAGCCATGTCCGTCTGTCTGTCCGTCTGTTTGTATGCAATTTATAAGTGCTTAAAAAGAACAAATTGCGTACTCTCGAGTTGCAAAACATGCCCCGGAACTATATAGTTCCGCAATTCCATTTGATTGAATGAAACTCATGCAACTCATATGTAGCAGATACAAGAACCATGCGCAAAGCAAACGGAAACATCAAATGTTGGCTTTATATTTCATGTAATTGTGTAAAATTTATATAAGTTACAGAGTTAAAACATGAACTTTTCTCCCAGTGAGGATCAAGTAGACCAACAAGTGCTAAGATCAACATTGTAAGATCAGTACTTTAGGCACACCAAAGGCTTAAAGTGCGACCTAAAAACGCTATAAACCGCCCTACTGACCACCGAGAATGACGTATTCTACGTTATGCCCACAACACCGGCTTGATCCAATTTCCCTTCCTTCAACTTCGGGGGTTAATGTTCTCCTGACTGTAAGTATCGTGACAAGTAAAGTTAGGTTTAAAATTGTTATCACATTTAGCCATCCATAAAATTGGTACTATTGCGTTCCAATTCTGGTAACTATCCATACTTATAAAATATTTATTAAATTTAATTTACAGCAAAATGTGATGTGTATCCGGTATTGAAACTACTATACTAGGGCGTTGGTCGCGTCTGGAGCCATGGAAGTAACGTCCAAGAGAAGAAGGAGTAAAGAAGTACTTATAAAGGTAAAAAAAGTACAAAAATGGGGAATGAGACAAGTACTATCGTTAGACCCATACAAACATAAGGCTTCATTGCTTGGTCGAAATCCACAGAGAAGATTAGATACCCTGAAGTAAGAGTAAATTCAGAACAAATTGCCCTTTTGTCACCACTGTTGCATCAGAGACAACAGAACTACAGAAAACGGCTGTAGAAACCAACTGTAGATATTGTCAACGAAGCGCTATGAGACAGAGAAACGATTTCGTGATACTTGCTTGAGACTTGCTAAAAGCGCGCGTACTGTTGATGTGGGTGCGTAATTTCTCTATTGCGCGTCGCATAGTGGAATATCCAGAACAATTTAGTTGGACAAAATTATTTTATGATTTTAAACTATTGGGAATACAAAAAAAAATGTACGACAAGTGGGGGTCTATATTGACTCCCTGGGCAGGTATGGATTAATTTGTAGGTTATAGGAGGTTGTTTCACTAAAAATGATATAGCAACGAAAAAAAGTATCATTACAACAATTATTATTATTGAAAAAAGTTTTTAATGGTTGATTGAAATACAAATTAAATGAAAGTCGATTTAGAAATAGAATAGAAATAGAAAAATAGAAGCACAAATCGGATCGCGTCATTTATACGGGAGATAAGAGCGGTTTTTGTAAGATTTTGATAGTTTTTAACATTGATTTTAAAGAAAAAAATGTATGCGTCAAGTTTCAAGTCGATATCTTAAAAACTATGGGATTTATATATGTTTTACCATGTTGATGACGTCACTTTATACGGGAGGTAGGTGCAGTTCTTATCCGATTTTGTTTTAATTTTTAAACCTGACATTAAAATAGAAGAGATAAACTCATGTACCAAGTTTCATGGCGATATCATGAAAACTTTAGGATTTATGAAGGTTTTACCAGTTTTTTTGTGTTTAAACGGTTTTTAAAAAAATTCAGCAGGAATGAAGCGGTCAACGAATTTATATTTTTTAAGATGTAAACACCTGTAGTGTTAAGATTATGAAGAAAAATGTAGAGCCACGGACAGCCGCATATAACAAAACCCTTCGGATATCCAAAAATTTAAAAAAAAAATCCTCAAAAAACACCCATTTTTAAAATACAATTACTAATTTTAAATAAATACAATACCATCAAAACCACTTTACATTTATTTTTACATACCTACTTCAGTACAATCCATTTATATTAACTTCTTAGAAAAATTGGGAAACAAAATATGAATTTTTAAGTATACACTCCTCTAAACAGCTAGCAACCCTATGAAAAGTTCAACTAAAAAACTCAAGAAATTTTTTTTAAAGGTAAAAAAACTGAATATTTAAATCATAAGCAACGTGAATAATAAAATTATAATGAGTAGAAGATATTTCAAATATAAAATAAAAAACATACTAGTGATTAACTACAGTGAATGAACTCCAATGGTCCCGTTGGATATACTTATTCATAAGTTCAGACGATTACTGGTTCAAGAAAGTCTTCAACATACGGCCATACAAAATGTTAATAGAATAATGAGCAGTGAGGAATATAATGTGTCACTAATACTGGTGATGGAGGAACCAGTGAAAAAATGACTCATGCACTGGTCGCATATCAAGTGTTTCTCCACACTCTCCCTACAGTAAACCGACCTATCTAGAAATCAAAGATGTAAAACGACAACGCCTCAAGCAAGTCTGGAGGTTATACTGAATCATTCCCCCCTGGACAGTTTCTTGAAAATCCATCAAGGAATCTAAACTTTGAATGCAATGAACTTATGGAAATCTATATAAAATGAGAGTGGTTTTTAAAAACCCGTTTTCTAAGTAACTCCCTCAAGGGTTCCCACTTAACCAAAAGGGTTTCAGATGAGTATTAAGTCGGCAGCAAAATATTTAAGAACATAATTTGTAAGAAATTAGATAAAGAGGTATGGTACAAGGAAGGGGGTGATATCAATGACTAGAGGACAACAAGTAATTTGTGTGTAGTTTTGGAAAAATCCTTGAAAAATTTTGAGGAACTTAGGAGAAAAATTCTCCAGAAAAAGAATTACAGTTTCCATCAAACCAAAATGATGTCATTTTGCAGAATTCAGCATTAAAAACAGAATTTTTTCAGAACATGCAAACCCCGACTGACACGTAAACATATTTAAAAGAAGCTAAGTTGAATAACACAGAAATTGGGCCGGGACTCGAACAATTCCATTTCAACAGATGAGTTATCTTTTTTATTTATATTTATTGAAATCACGACTAGAAAGTTGGAAAGTATCTTCAACCTACAGTAGAACAATAGTCAGCAAGTTTTTGTTAAACCAACTGTATTTCTTACATATTCTCCTATCGTTGGTTTTTCGTGTCTTGTCTCTTTTAAATACTATATAACTTATTTAAATAGACCTTATTCAAAAATAAACAAATGTTTTCTAAAATATTGCCCAACTAAACCAATCATCCAACTTTTAATTCCCTTCTCATCTGATCATATTCTAACCAAAATTTAATTCTAAAAGTTGAAGTCAAAATTTAGTTTTCTCCCTAAATAATTATCTCTGATACGACCAACCCCATCAATTATTGGAATCGAATATGTTATCTGAAAATTCCACATGTATATGTACATAGGCAGCTACTTATATTTCGTGATCTGGCAACGCTAATGTCATTCCAGTGAAATTGAAATTTCTATTGGAAAGGTTGACATTTTTTAGCTTCTACGTACTCACAACGTTTTGGTGTACGTGCTAACAGTGCTTTTAAAATTCTATTTCAGCATGAAAATGGAATTAACACGTGAACATTTTTGTGCGATTATTTCTTAGAACTTTCTATCTGAATTATCTAAGCAAAAGTGCATCGATGAACTCAATTCGACTTTTGACGATGCAACACCATCAAAAACCTCTGTATATCGGTGGTACACACAATTCAAGTGGAGCCGTACTTCGCTCAGTGACGAATTTCGTGAAGGGCGTCCAAAATCTGTTGTTGTGCCACAAAATATTGATGCTGTGCGCGAACTGGTAATGCTTGATCGTCATGCGGTATATCCTGAGATTGAGTCATTCCAGGGCATTACTTTTAGAAGCATACATAACATTTTACATGAATACATGGTCGTGAAAAAGATTTGTTCACGTTGATTCCACACCATTTGACAATCGTTAAAAAAAAATTTGGTTGGTAGATTGGGGCAAAGAATCGCCAAAGAAATACAATGGCGGTGCTTCAAAAGACGTATATAAAACCATGAATGGTGAAAATGGATCTATGCGTATGAGCCTGAAAGTAAACAGCTGTCGACTGTATGGTTCTTTAAAGATGAACTAACTCCAACCAAAGTTTTTCGAGCTCGATGTACTGCTAAGGAAATGGTGGCCTGTTTCTTCCAAAAAACAGGTCATGTGGTCACGGTACTATTTGAGATACGTAGAATGATTGATTCGGAATGGCACACAAACATTTATTTGCCAGAAGTGTTTCGTGAAATATGGAAAACAAACCAGAACCAAAGAATTATTCTTCATCAAGACAATCCACACATCAGCTCAAACGGAGGCGTTTTTGAACACTCAATATATCGAATTAATGGTTTATTCTTCGTATAGTCCTCATTTGGCATTCAATGACTTATTTTTGTTCCCCCACAACAGAGAAAAACTGCATTGACAACGATTTTCGACGTCAGAAAAGCCGTTGATGCGTTCAAAAACCACGGTTTGGAGATGTCTCAAGTGAAATGGGATGGATGTGCTGACAAATGGTTCGAACGCATGCAAAAATGTTTCAATTATAAAGGAGAATATTTCCAAAAACAATAAAACTATTTTCTCTGAAAATAAATTTGGTCCTTATATTTAATTCCGAAATATATGTAGCAACCTTTAGCTCATTCTCTTTACTTCGCATACGTGATAACTTTCGTCATAATTGGAGGTTTGCTTTTCTAAAATATCTCCATTTAATTTACTGTATTGATTTAGTGTTAAGAATGTTTAAATCTTTCTTAGTGTTAAAGCATTAGAGAAGAGTTACTTTTATATTGGTCATTTCAAGAGTATATCCTTAATTTTATATTTCCTTACTGCTATTTTTTTCAGTTCGTTCAACCCAAGAGGCATTTCTAAAGCCTATCAACTGTTCTTGGAACTGTTGCAATTTTTTTTTTTTTCTAAAACACATTCACTCTAAATACCTCTTACAACCTACGCATCCATCTAGGTTTATGTAATGAAAAGACTTTAAGCAAAGCTCCACATGAAGACATGATAATTTGAATGTTACCCACAAGTTCTTCAACAGAGAAGAAATGTCTTAATTTTAAGGAAGGTTTCATCATCAAGGGGGATGGATGCTGATGGTTTGGGCAAAGTAATTCAAATATGATAGCATGGCGAATGAGCTCGTTAAGTTTGAGAAATCATTTTTGGAAAAATATTAAGAAACACGTGTGGCAGCCCCGAAATCAGCAACAATGGTAAAAGGTATGCTAGTAACAAAAACAACAACAACAACAACAACAACAACAACAACAACAATAATGATAGCAACAATGGCAAAATTTGATGAACAAGCCATCAGCACGAAGATGCCTTTGGTATAAATGGCAAAATGTTGCAGGTTATTTTCTTTTTTTTTTTGTATTGTATCAAATTGTAATGAGTGAATAGAAATGAAACGAACAAACAGACTCATCCATCCATCCTTGATGACAGAGCCTTTGTCGTTATTGTTTTTGTTGTTGTTGCGCTCTATGGCTGCCTCCATTATAATGTTAATAAGATATACTGAGCAGCGGACGCACACAGAGTATCCTGGTTGAGAAAAACAAAATTATTAATAAAAATAAATTTAATTTTTTTTGGTGGGGTCGGGGTGATTATGGGCTGGAAAGAAAGAAAGAAAGAAAGTACGAAAGATTATGAGAAAATTTCATGCAAGACCAAAACGACAACTTAATGACGCAACTAATGCATCGTGCAAGATGGAGGAGTCTGAATTTTGAACTGTCAGGTCATATGGGTGAATTAGAAGGATACTGATAGTCTTAGACTGAGCTCTGAGCTATTGTAATTACTGACTAATTTTAAGAATATATTCTGCAGTAAGCTTTTTTTCTCCCGTATAACTTAGATAATGAGGAAAAAATGGTTCGAATGAATAAAAATAGAAATTTAGATCGATTTCTCTATTTGCCGTAGATGTCAAAAAATTTGATCTAATAAAAACAATATCAAAATCTTACTTCTTGAGGTCATTTCAATTATGGTTTTCCCAATCTAAAGCCCTCGCTAGGCATCTCCATACTTTTCAAATCCAACCGACTTTGTGAATAAGTAGGAAACATGCTTTAATTTATTTATCTCATTCCCTTAATAGGATGACTGGCAATCTATTTCTTCAGCACAAGTTAGAGAGATGTTCAACATAGTACATAAGTCAGAAAACCTTAATTTTACCACAAACAACCAGTATGAGCCAATAGATCCGAGTAACAGAAATGATTTTCTTACTTTATATTCCCTGCTGAACATCTTAACAACTGCCTCCATCGAATATGTCACTCATAGTCATTTATGTTGTATAGCAGCATCAGCTGTAGCCCAAATTTCCACCCTCTGTTTGGGGTGTTCAACCCAGGGTTGAACCTTGAAGTAATAAGTTCCAAATGTTGTGCCACCATCCATCGAAATATTGCAGTTGTGCGCAATTTATACGTTTTAATAAATTAAAACAGGGTGTGGCAAATATATTGGAGTCAAGAAAATACTTTATCGAGGAAACAATGTATAAAGAAATACTTAAACAGAGCATTGTCGGGTGGTTTATTTCGAAGCGCCTCTATAAAGCTCATCGGGTCATTATTTTAGTAAAAATCCCGCCTAACTTCAGAGCTTTTTGATTCTGGTTCAGATATGTAGTCGAAAGCATTTCCTTTGAAAGCTTTTAGCATATCTGGGTCTTTTATGGAGAGTTTCTTCAAAAATTCAAAATTCAATATTTAAAACTCAAAATTCAAATTTCAACACTCAAAATTCAAAACTCAAAACTCGAAGTTCAAAATTCAAAATTCAAAATATAAAATTCAAAACTAAAAATTCAAAATTATATTTCGAAGATATGCAGTAGAAAGCATTTCCTTCGATAGCTTTTTATATGCTTTTTGCTCTTTATAGAGTTTCTTCAGAAATGCAATATTAAGAATTCAGTATTTAAAACTCAAAACTCAAAATTCAAAACTCAAAATTCAAAATTATGTTTCGAAGATATTTAGTCGAAAACATTTCCTTCGATAGCTTTTGATATGCTTTTTGCCTTTTATAAAGTTTCTTCAAAAATTAAAAATTCTAAAGTCAAAATTCAAAATTCAAAATTAAAATGCAAAATTCCAAATTCAAAATTCAAAATTCAAAATTCAAAATTCAAAATTCAAAATTCAAAATTCAAAATTCAAAATTCTACATTCAAAATTCAAAATTCAAAAATCAAAATTAAAAATTAAAAATTCAAAATTAAAAATTAAAAATTACAAATTAAAAATTAAAAATTAAAAATTAAAAATTAAAAACTAAAAACTAAAAATTAAAAATTAAAAATTAAAAATTAAAAATTAAAAATTAAAAATTAAAAATTAAAAATTAAAAATTAAAAATTAAAAATTAAAAATTAAAAATTTAAAATTTAAAATTTAAAATTTAAAATTCAAAATTCAAAGTTCAAAGTTCAAAATTTAAAATTTAAAATTCAAAATTTCAAACTCAAAATCCAAAACTCAAAATTCAAACTGCACAAATTCAAAATTCAAAATTTAAAATTCAAATTCAAAATTCAAAATTTAAAATTCAAATTCAAAATTCAAAATTCAAAGTACAAAATTTAAAATTAAAAATTTAAAATTCAAAATTCAAAATTCAAAATTCAAAATTCAAAATTCAAAATTCAAAATTCAAAGCACAAAATTTAAAATTTAAAATTCAAAATTCAAAATTCAAAATTCAAAATTCAAAATTCAAAATTCAAAATTCAAAATTCAAAATTAAAAATTCAAAATTCAAAATTCAAAATTCAAAATTCAAAATTCAAAATTCAAAATTCAAAATTCAAAATTCAAAATTCAAAATTCAAAATTCAAAATACAAAAGTAAAAATTCAAAATTCAAAATTCAAAATTCAAAATTCAAAATTCAAAATCCAAATTCAAAATTCTAAATTCAAAATTCAAAATTCAAAATTCAAAATTCAAAATTCAAAATTCAAAATTCAAAATTCAAAATTCAAAATTCAAAATTCAAAATACAAAAGTAAAAATTCAAAATTCAAAATTCAAAATTCAAAATTCAAAATTCAAAATTCAAAATTCAAAATTCAAAATTCAAAATTCAAAATTTAAAATTCAAAATTCAAATTTCAAAATTCAAAATTTAAAATTTAAAAGTCAAAATTTTAAATTCAAAATTCAAAATTCAAAATTCAAAATTCAAAAGTCAAAATTCAAAATTCAAAATTCAAAATGTAAAATTCAAAAGTCAAAATTTTAAATTCAAAACTAAAATTCAAAACTAAAAACTCTAAATTCAAAATTCAAAATTTTGAATTCAAAATTCAAAATTCAAATTCAAAGTTCAAAATTTAAAATTCAAAATTTTAAACTCAAAATCCAAAACTCAAAATTCAAAATGCACAAATTCATAATTCAAAATTCTAAAAAAAATATTTAAGTTTTAGTGTTTTTCACTGCCGCCACATTGGGTCCGCCATCTTGAATTAAGGATTACTGAGTTTGCACTTCATATTAGTGATCAGCGACTCCAGAAGTCATCGTGTGATGTTTTTTTAACCCATTTGAAACATTTTGGGAGCTTTTATTTAGAGTTTATACATTGAAATACTTCAAAGTCAAGTTTCAAGTTTCCGAAAAGTGGCGGCGATGAAGAAAATAATTTAAATTAAGCTTTCATTTATGTGAAATCTGCTGTAGAGTAAAAGCTTAAGTAGAGGTTTTTAAGAACATGTCTTGGCAAGATATCTCGTCACTGCGCATTTTGAAACCACTTCGTTTGAACGAGATATCGCGGGATAGAGCACAGATCGGAGGGAGCCAAAATTTTTGACGAACTTGAAAGTTTTTCATTTCCAAAAATATTTTGAAACTTTTAACGAGTCTTTTTTATTTGTGGCTTTTGTAGTACTTTTGAATTAAATTGAATTGAAGACTAATTTACACATAAGTTTTTGCAAAAAGTCTGCGAAAGCTTTTTGAAGACTTTTATGTTAAAAATACATCTTTTTAATTATGTAGCTTTCAAAACTTTTTACTGGCTTTTCAGAAATTAATTCACTCACTTTGGCGCGTTACGACTGAATAATCTTTTAATGAGCTTTTAGCTATTTGGTGACTTTTATGAAGTTTTGAAAAAAAAAAGAATACTTAAAAATGTACTCATTTTAGGAACGAGTTACGAAAGCTTTTTCCAAGACTTATGTCAAAAGCTTTCCTAGTCTTAGTCTCTTAATGCTTTTTTAATGACTCTTTAGAATTCATTTTAGTCACACTGTGGCGGCTTGACCATGCGATTGAAAATTTCTTTAATGAGCTTTAAGCTTTTTGGTGATTTTTTGAAAAAAATTTTCTAAAAATTTACACATAGGTTTCCAGAATGAGTCTGCGAAAACTTTTCCAAAAGGTATGTCAAAAATACATCTTTTAAATATTTGACTTGCAAAGCTTTTTTTATGGCATTTTAGAATTTATTTCACTCACAACATTATGGCGCCTTACCGCTGCCTAATCTTTACATGAGCTCTAAGCTATTTGGGGATTTTTTTTTAAGTTTATGTGGAACGAGTCTACGAGAGGTTTTTCCAGGACCTATGAAAAAAAAAACCTTTTAAACCTGACTTTTTCTCTTGTAGTTATTCCAAATTTATTTCACACACAGTATCTTGACTTCTTGATCATACTACTGGAGAATTCTCCAATAAACTTAAAGCTTTTTGGAGATTTTTATTAACTTTTTGGAAAACTAAATCCTTAAAATGTACACATTAGTTTCCAGAACGAGTCTGCAAAAACTTTTCCAATACGTATGTCAATAATACTTCTTTTTAGTATGTGACTTGCAAAGCTTTTTTTATTTATTTTATTTTTTTTTTTTTGCTACTTTCGACTGGATAATTATTTCATGAGCTTTAGCTATTTCGTGATTTCTTAAGTTAAAAAAAAAAAAAAATTCTTAAAAATGTACCCATTTTCGAAACAAATACACATGAGCTTTTTCCAAGCTTATGTAAAAAAAAACATTTTGTTAACTATGTATCTTTTAAATCTTTTTATAATAGCTCTTCAGAATGCATTTCACTCACACCACCTTGGCGTTTTCATCATACGGCTGGAGAGTTGCTTAATGAGCTTTAAGCTTTTTGGTGATTTTTATAATCATAAGTTAAAAAAAAATCCTAACTATTTACTCATTTGTTTCCAATAATGTGCAAATAACAATATCTTGGTTTCTTGATCATATGACTGGAGAATTCTTTAATGAGTTTTTATGAGCTTTAATGAGGGATTTTTAATAAGTTTTTGAAAAAAAATCCTTACAATTTACACATTAGTTTCCGGAACGGGTCTGCGAAAGCTTTTTCAATAACTTTTTAAAAATGCAACTTTTAATATGAGACTTGCAAAGCTTTTTTTTTTGATGGCTCTTCAGAATTCATTTCACTCACAACACTTTAGCGCCTTTTGACTGGATATAAGTTTTTGGTGATTTTATTTTAAGTATGGTAAAAAAAATTTCGTAAAATTTACCCATAAGCTTTAGGAACGAGTCAAGGAAAGCTTTGTTTAAGACTTATGTAAAAAAACATATTTGTAATTATGTCACTCTCAAAGCGTTTTTGAAGGCTCTTTAGCATTTATTTCACGTACAAAGCCTTAGGGCCTGCATTATACTATTTAAGAATTTTTGAATGAGAACTTTAGCTTGAAGCTTTTAGGTGATTTTTTGGAGTTAGGTTAAAAAAATTTGGAGTAAGAGTGGAGTAAAAAATTCTTAATTGTGCCAATTCGTATTTTTCTACATACTACACATGCTTCACATGATTACTCCTTCTTTCCACTAATCTTTCGCCGTTATTTCGAACCAAGGCAGATTTGACTGCGTAGGTAATAACACCTGATATCCTTGATTCAAAGCTAAAAAATGAAATTCTTGTTGAAAACTATTTCGAAACTTTTATTTTGAGCTTTTTTTTTGTTCTCTTTCTCTATTTAACGGAATTGAGGATTAAATTAACAAACTAGCCTTAGGAACTCTGCGAAAGCTCTCATGTCACTCTCAAAGCTTTTTTGATGCCATAGTAAAATTTATTTCACACACAACACTTTGACCTATGATACAATTATACTGAACAACTTTTGAATAAGCTTTAAGCTTTTTTGGTGAATATTTTGGAGATTGAAAACAATTTTGAGCTTTAAGCCAAGTATGTTGACAACAAGAAAACATGAAGTCAATGAAGGCAACAACCAACAACAACAAAAACGGCTCTGTATGGAGCAAATCACACAGCAGACTAGACAGACTGTTAATGAGTTAAGTCTATGCCTAAAAGTGAGACACGATCAAGGCTAGACTTGACACAGGGTGCATCATAAGTAGATAACAACTTAGTTAATAATGTAAAAGCGTTCTCTCTGTCGAATTAAACTTCCGGGTAACTTTGTCCGCATATTGGCGGTATAAGTAGGACCTTAGTAGCTTGAGTGGATCACAGTGAAAAGTCATGCAAGACTATGGATGAGTTGGTCTAGCTGCCAACGAAACATTCTGTCTAGACTGCTGAGTGATTTGCTCTATACAGAGTTGTTGTTGTTGTTGTTGTTGTTGTAGGTTGTTGCCTTCATGTTGTCTTGTTGTCAACATACTTGGCCTAAAGCTGAAAATTTTTTTTAATATAAATAATGAAAGGCTCATATTAAATATTTTGGAAATTGTTAAAAAAGTTTGTTGATACCTCAGTACATAAAGTCGATATACATATTTTTTATGGCCTCCGAGCATTTTGGCAAAAGTTACTTCTTGAAAAGTGAACTAGAAACAAGTTCTTCATCAAACGCTTCATTTGTGTTAAAATTTAAAACAAAAGCTCTTTAATAGGCAGTTTTTAGAAATCGCAAAAATTCCTCAAGCCTCAATATCTTAACTATTAACAACAAAGCTTCTGTGAAGCTTTTCCGCTTCCGTTGCCCAATGTTGGTTGATTAAAAATTTTCACGCATTCGTCCTTAGGGAATGCTAGAGTACTCTAGAGCACAAAACTGTGAGTTGTGACCACCCTGTGACCACGTGACCATGCCTAACATTTCGTGCTCATTAGTTAAGTTGAATTCATGCTGCTGGTTACGCATTTAATATGGTGCAGATTTTGCTACTGTTGCCAGATGTTTGGAAATGTTTGGCAATGAGAAGACAGACAGCATTAAACGATGCTGCTGCTTCTGCTGCCTGCGTGCGTGATTGCCTGTGCTGCCCATTCTATCCGTTCTACCATCCTCAGCGCCCTACGCTGCTGCTGCGATTACTTGCTGAAAAGTGGGAGGTTTGCATAAATAAATTTAAGTGAATTTATTATGCGTAACGCACAAGATTGAGTTTTTGTTGAGTGCTGCTGCGTTAAAGGCGATTCGTACCAGCTTAGGTAGTTTTTTTTTTTGTTTTATATATATTTTTTGTTTTTCGTTTTTGTTTTTGTGTGAACTCAACATGTTGTGTTGAGTGGTCAGGCCAGCCCTGAACGGTCCGGTCCATATTTGATGACTGGCAGGCCCTGGCCGGCCCTTTGCATGGGTAGTTGTTTGTGCTTTAGACTTCGTATGCTTCCACTGACACTCTTTCGTTCCGTTGTTAATTTATGCTTCCTCAAGATGTTTATATGTTCAAATAATTCTTCGAAACATTCTGATTGTTTGTTTATATTTTCAGTGTTTTTTACGCTTTTATTTGTATATTTTTTGTGTTTTTTTTTATTTTTTTTGATTTTACAACAGCGTTTTCTTATTTGACTTGGAGCGAGCGACCGTGAGCAAACCCAAGCGCGCTGCGTTGGGCCCTGTTGTTGGTGCTGCTGCTGTTGCTGCTGGATCTCTTGGGTGGAGGTTGAGTAGACATTCAAAATCAATTGCTTTTGTTTCTTCTGTTTCTTCGTTGTGTTTCTTCGCATGCTATTCAGTTAGAATTTTGAACATTTTACGCACGTTTTAGCATTGAAATTTTCTTCGAATATGTTACAGCATAAAATTGTATTTGTTTCTTTTTTTTTGTGTGTTTGTTTGTTTTTTGTATTTTTTTTTTTTCTTTTAAATTGATGTGGTGAGTTTGGTTGAAACCCACTCTGTGATGGCTCTTCAATGTTGTCTTCATATCTTCATATCTTAATATAAAAAATATTATTTTTTAAATATTTTTATTCCAGTCATTTTTAAACCTTTCATTATGTTTGCTTTCAGGTCAGGGAAAGGGTTCTTCTTTTCTTGGCATTTGTGTTTTTTTTTTTATATGAATTATTTGTGAGCGCACGATTCGAAAGGGTACATAAGTAAAAAAAAACTCTGCTAAAAATTTTATAGCTTTCGTCCACGAACCCGTAGCTTTTAGTAAGACTTTGAGAAATTAGATCCCATTCCTTTCAAAACATACGCCTTTATGGACGAGAGCACAGCTGAGACCTTTGATGCTCATGAGACAGTTCGTGAGCCATACACGCTTACGAGCATTAAAACTGAGTAGTACAAACAAGTGTTGCCAGATTGAGGTAAATCTTCCTAATTGAGGTAATTTTTAACTCATTTTTTGAGCAGAGGTAAAAGAGGTAATTTTGACCAAAAGTGGTAAATTTTGCGAAAATCATAAATTGTTTAGACTTGTTAATTTTTTGAGTTATTGGCTCTTTCTCAAAAACATACTCTCATGCAGTTTAAGAGCCTGAACAGAACCAAAGCGACTGTTGCTTGGCGATCCTCTCTAAGAGAAATCCGCTGAGAACACGTCCAGAACATGATACAATTATGCAAGGTAGGAATGACAGTTTTTTCGTCTTGCACCAACTGTCGAAAATAGTATAAATTGGAGAACGAACAAAGCAAAAAAGAAAATACAAAGTAAAATATACAGGCAAATGACAGTCGGTGCAGGACACTCGTGAGAAAATAGCCAGTTGTTACTACTACCTTGTATAATTGTATCATGGTCCAGAATAGTAGCGGTTGTCGGATCAGCGTTGCTTTTCGGTGTTTGAATGGTACAAATGTTATATTCATGTTTTTGTTGTTTCTTTATAAATATATGAACACTAACAAAAAAATTATAACGGCTGTAAATCATTAAAAAATGTTGTAATTTTTTTTTATTTTGGTAAGAGATAAATTTTCTCCCAAATATTGGTATATATCAGTTCGTGTCTCTGGCAACACTCGTACAAGCAAAAAATTCAGCTCTCAGCCATGATACAATTACAAGGTAGGCTCATACTGGAGATCAGTGTGCGCTAGTTGTCAAAATCAGCTTGTAATTTTGAGTTTTTCTAATTGTTGTTGTCACTTTTGTGGTTTGACATCTACAGCTCCTACAGGTTTGTCGTTGCAAAATTTCACATTTGAGCATCCATTTTAAAATGAGCCCACCTTGGAATTCTATCATGCTCTCAGCTATATAATGCAACTCCTTTATGATTTTTGTAAACTTTTTAGACAAAAAGCTATAATTTCATGCCAAATAGGTTTCACTTGCATGAAATACTGTGTCGGACAGAGCAATAAGAACACCCTACACCATAAAATATTTTAAGTTTTTTCTTTTTATCTAAGTATCTATTTAAGTCGGTATAATTTCTTGAGAGCATGTCATACGTATGCTACCTTTTAAGTCTTGCGCCTTAGTAACACTAAGCATTGCCAGATGAGTTTTGACAGTTTCATTCGGAAATTTGACATTTTCTTGTATGAACGTATTCACAACGTTTTGGTGTATGTGCGGTTATTTTGTTGTTTATAATGGTTTGAAATTTGTATTTTAGCAAAAAAATGGAACGTGAACATTTTCGGGTGATAATTTTTTTACGATTTTCGACGTGGATTGGGCAGAAAAGAATGCATTAATTAACTTAGTTCTTCTTTTGGTGATGAAGCACCACACCCAGTGACTGTAAAATGCTGGTTCAATGGTGGTTCGAGCGTGGTTATCGTTATCTCCAAGACGAATTTTGTGAACGTCGTCCAAGAACGGCAGAACTGTTTTGGCAGAAAACAAAGATGCTGTACGTCAACTGCTGGAAACAGACCGGCATGTGACATATCGTGAGCTTGGGCATTAGTGGGAGGAGCAAACATTCGTTTTAACATAAGCATTGAGGCATAGGAAAGATTTGTTCCCGTTGGATAGCCCAAAATTTGACGGTAACTCAAAGAAAAAAGTGCGTGTCGATTGGTGTAAGGAAAAGCTGAAAAATACAAAGGGGGTGGTTCGAAACCCATCTACGACATCATCACAGGTGATGAACAATGGATCTATTGTTATAAAACCGAAACAAAGCAGCAGTCCACTGTTTGGGCCTTTCAAAGTGAACAAAAACTCGACAAAAGTTGTCCGAGAACGGAGCGCATTCAAGCAAATGGTTGTCAGTTTTTTTAGAAAAACAGGTCATGTCGCAACTGTACCACTTCAGCAACAGATAACTGTTAATACTTAATGGCACAAAAACATTTGTTTACCGGAACTCTTCAGAGAATTGAGGAAAACCAACCAGAAGAAGGAAGATCATCCTCCATCACGTCAATGCGAGTTGCCCAACATCAGCTCAAACAAAAGAGTTTTTAAGCACTAAAATCGTGAAATTGATGGGTCATTCGCCTTACAGGTCCGACTTGACACCCAATGACTTCATCTTGTTCCCTCACATTAAGAAAAACAAAAAAATAGGTGGCAACTTTACAGCTTGATTTGGCACTGCCATTCGACACAGAAAATGTCGAAGCAAACTGTGCAAAGGTGGACGATAAAAAAAGGACAGTACAAAAAAGTTTTTATTTTTAAAATTTTTTTATACGAGAGTTGCTACATATATTTCGGGAATAAATATAAAGGCCGAAATTTTTTTCATTTGTAACAAAATTTTTTAGAAAACATTTTTCTTCATACGACAGTTAATACATATATTTCGGGATATAATATAAAGACCGAATTTTTTTTTCATTTTGAACAGGAGCACATTTTTTAGGAAAAACATTGTTTCAATTGTAGACACGATACTACTTGAGTCACATTGAAAAATAAGAAATTTTTCGTGAAATAAGGAAAGCAAACAAGCGCCAAAGAATTAATCTGCACGAAGACAATGCGAGTTTGAGGCGTTTTTAAACGCTCAACACCAAATTAATGAGTCATTCACCATATAGTCCTAATAAGGTAGCCAATGACTTCTCTGTGGTGGGATATATCATGGATAAACTCCATGGACAACGATTTTCGACGTCAGAAGAAGCTCTTGGTACGTCCAAAAACTATATTTTAGATGTGTCTCAAGTGGAATGAATAAATGTTATGAAAAAAGGTTCGAATGCATGCAAAAATGTATTCATATAGGAGAATTATAAATTATAAAATGGAATATTTCGAAAAACCTAACCTATAGCTGTTTTCAATGAAAAAAATTTGGTCTTTGTATTTATTCCCGAAATTTATGTAGCAACTTTCTTAATGGCCTTCGATAGATACCTGATAGATACCTGAAACCTAAAGAGAATCGAAAAACTACACGAGCAAATGGACTTAAGACATATAAAGATATATTAGAGAGCATTATGGGTAGAACTTTAGCAATATTTGGTTCATGCCTCTGGATGTTTTCAAAAGCAAATTCAAACCTAAGTCAAAGAAAATCCGAAAATATGCATATAATAGATTACACTATGACACAAAAAAACACTTTTGGTAAAATAACAGCATGCCACTTTATAGGTTCGATACTATGATGAGTGGTGAGTATAACCCAAGCGCGGTTTCGCGAGCTTGGCGCCCGTTTCATTTTTATGGCCCATTTTATATTGTGAGTTTTAGTGATTTTGCCAAATCTATCATCAGTTTTTCTTCAATAACTCCGTCAGAAATAGATATATCGGCTTATTGTCTTTGGTAAAGTTATAGCTAATAATCCAATAAGCAAACATATAAAGAAAACATACTTGTATAATAACACGGTGTAACAGTGAAAATAAACTCGGCTCGAGACATAGTAGAGGTTGTTGGTCTAGTTGAACATAAGATAACTGCATACTTAGTTTTTTGAATATACCCTCAAAATCGGGATTTGTGGTCAAAAAACCGATTTTAGGTAGGTGCATGTATAGTTTGTTATGTAACTCCGTTATATCTAGCTCAATTTTAAAAATTTAAACATTGATAAAAAGAAGAAAAATATACCCTTAATATAATATATAGACCGTTTTTTTACAAAAATAATTGACAAAGTTACACGTAAAATCATTTGAAAATTTCTCATTTCTTTTTAATTTTTTCAACTTTAACAACGTTTTGATAACAATTTTTATTTTTTGGCACTATTAGTTTTAGCAGGATTCTGAAAGCCTGTTAAATTTTGCGTTCAATAAGCTTTCATTTACTTCAATTGGCTGAAATACAAATGCACTATCGAATTTTTAGTATTCGTAATAAAATACAAAATTTTTTTTTTTCTAAAAATGTTTATTTGACCTTTTTCGTTTATATATATTAAAATCGATTTTACGTTTTAGGGACCAGCAGTAGTCTCCCAGCATGTTTATGGAGTTTTTTCCCTGAAAGCCGGTTTCTATAGCTTCCATCTCCTGGTGGAACCTTTCTCCTTGTTCATCACTAAACTGCCCAAGGCTATTCGGGAAAAAGTTTATATGGGAGTGCAAACAATGTATTTTGATTGACATATTGCAGCCCATTTCTTCGTAGGCACTTAAAAATTCATTTACAACATCTAAGTAATTTCGACTCTTCTTGTTGCCGAGGAAATAAATGCATAACGAAATAAACCTATTCCAAGCTCTTTTTTTCAACTGGATTTAATTTAGAAACGAAATCAGTGTCCAAGAAAATTTTCCGAATTTGTGGGCCCACAAATAAACCTTAGAATAACCGAAATGAATAAATAACTTTTATAAAAGATTTGAACGTGCAGGATACTTTCTTTGATTTTGGCCTCACTTGACCTAGGAAACGTTGCAATCAGATTTTTTTTTTTTTTAGCTTTGAACCAAGGATTTCAGGTGGAATTCCTATTCAGTCAAGTCTGCCTTGGTTCGAGGTGGAATACCTATTCAGTCAAGTCTGCCTTGGTTCGAAAATGGGATAGATAATAGATAAGTGGGAAGAAAAGGGCAATCAAGTGAAACACGTGTAGGATGTTCTAAGCATGGTGGAAAGCCAAAGAAACATATGAATTTGAATCAGACGCAAGTGTTATACCTTTACCTCAGTCAATTCAAGTTATAAGTCAATCTCATCCACAAACTTCTCTACCATCAACTACAACTTCATGTCGTAAATATTGATGAATTTTTAATTTCAGTTAATTAGAAATGAGGATAGAAAATTAAGAAAGGTTAAAAGCGAAGGACCATGGCCTGACCAGGAATCGAACCCGTGACCTCTGGGGTGGCAGTCGAGCACGCTACCAACTCGACTACCGAGGCCGCGGTAGGATTACATTTCAAGGTCGCACCAGTGGAGTATTCAAAACATATTTTTTGCCAACTTAAAATGAAGCACTCAGTGGATACTCCTTTTGCTTATATTTATTAGTCGCACGACTATCCCATTCGCAAATAATGCAAGGATACTTGGTATATCCACCTTGCATTCCAAACAGTATTGTTAGAGCCTTTAAGTCGGTGACATACATATATCAGAATTTAACATATCAAGAATCACACAAAAAGTTTTTAAATAAATCATACTCTTGCAAGATCCCTCAATAAACAAACGCCATTCATTCGGAGCGTGTTTGTGATTGAAAACTGTAAACAGTTCCGTCACATCCGGGCAATACACCAGCTTTATGATAATATATATAAAAGAAAAAGGTCAAAAAAACATTTTTAGAAAAAAAAAAAAATGTTTTTTGTATTTTATTACGAATACTAAAAATTCGATAGTGTTTTTGTATTTCAGCCAATTAAAGTAAATGATAGCTTGTTGAACACAAAATTTAACAGGCTTTCAGAATCCTGCTAAAACTAATAGTGCCCCAAAACAAAATTTGTTAACAAAACGTTGTTGAAGTTGAAAAAATTAAAAAAAAATGAGAAATTATCAAATGATTTTACCTGTAACTTTGTCAATTCTTTTTGTAAAAAAACGGTCTGTATATTATATTAAGGGTATATTTTTCTTCTTTTTATCAATGTTTAAATTTTTAAAATTGAGCTAGATATAACGGAGTTACATAACAAACTATAAATGCACCTACCTAAAATCGGTTTTTTGACCACAAATCCCGATTTTGAGGGTATATTAAAAAAACTAAGTATGCAGTTATCTTATGTTCAACCAGGCCTACTACCTCTTCTATGTCTCGAGGCAAGTTTTTTGATTTGTTTTCATTTTGTAACACCGTGTAATTTGTTGTATTTTTTTTTTAATTTAAATGTCAAAAAAATTTTAATTTTTTTCGGTTTTTTGGGTATAACTTGAAGGGAATCCAAATTTTTCCTATACTATCTTCTACAAAGATGTATATACAAAGGGTTATACTCACCACTGATCATAGTATCGAACCTATATAGTGGCATGCTGTTATTTTGTTCACTGTCGAACAGTGTTATTAAAGCATATGCATATATTTAAATATTATGTAGAGAGTACTTTTTTTTGTTGTTTTTTTTTTTTTTTACAAAACATTAAAGAAACCAAAAATCGAAAACAAATTTAAGCTTTAGGCAAAGTATGTTTACAAGAAGACAACATGGAGACAAAGAAGGCAACAACAACAACGGCTCTGTATAGAGCAAATGTTATCATAAGTTGAAAAGAACTTAGTTACTAATTTAAAAGCGTTCTCTCTGTCAAAATAAACTTCCAGATAACTTTGTCCGCATATTGGCAGTATAAGTAGGACCTTTGTAGCTTGAGTGAACCACAGTAAAAAGTCATGCAAGACTATTGATGAGTTCGTGATGAGTGGCCAACGAAACAGTCTGTCTAGTCTGCTGTGTGATTTGCTCTATACAGAGCCGTTGTTGTTGATGTTGTTGGTTGTTGCCTTCTTTGTCTTCATGTTGTCTTGTTGTCAACATACTAGGCCTAAAGCTCAAATTTGTTTTCAATATAAATAATGAAAGGTCATATTCAAGAAAATAAAAATCCATTTTTAATATTTCTTCCCGAAATATAAGTAGTAACCTATGGAATGAGCAAATCACTGCAGCAAAGAGAAGCGTGAGTACAAAAAAATCCGAAAAGGCTAATTTCAGAACAAAAAATTTGGTCTCCTCAGGACAAAAATATCAATACATAATTCTTGAAGATCGGACTGTAAATAGCGAAGATATAAAGAAAAATTTAAAAGAAAAACCCTACAATCGGCAAAAAAATTAATTTAATTTAATTTAATTAATTTATTTTTTTTTTAAATACTTCTACTGGGGTTTTAATTAATTTTCTTTTTTATAAATACATCTACTGGGATAATGGACCTAATTTTGTCAAAAGATTTTAACGATTTTTTGCGAGCTTTATTTTTATGACCATCCTATGATACATAGGATGGAAGAATTATAAAGACTTTCTATAATTTCTTTATGACCTTAGAATGATACATAGGATGGTAGAATTTGGAGGATCGGGTGGGTAAATATAAAAACGGGGCACTTGATCCCAATAACCTTTAGAGCAAAAAAGTTGGACTCTTCGAAACAAAAACATTGATATACGAGTCTCATTCTTTAAGATCGGACTTTAAATACCAAAGAAATGAAAAAATAAAACTGAAATGTGCGACCCCTACGTTCGGTAAAAAAATTATTTTTCATCAAAATCGTCTTTTGTTCTGATAAGATGGTATCCGGTGTACTTTTTTTTCGATACGGTCTAAAGGACATGTTTCTCTACTTCCACATCCTTGAGGGGGTAATGCTGCCTTTTGCAATTACTTTTTAATAGAAGATGCCTCTTCCTTATTTCTGTTCTGTTATGCTACAAATAAACTATTAGATGACTTTCTATAATTTCGTAATCTTGGCTTTATCTATCTCCTTATCTTATCTATATGGCATAAAATATATCACTTGACCGAAATTCCTCAAAAAACCTTCTACGACCATTAATTATGACTTTGAGTTTGATGTTGTACAACCGCCACTTAGTTAAGAAAAAGAGTATGCTCTACGTATTCTTTAATTATCACTGTTCCATGGTGTTTGCCCCAATTTTGCCACGTTAATTTTTATCACATCGTATCAATTATTCATGTATTCAGTTTATGTACTCTTATTTCTTCATTTATTCATTCAAACATACATATGTTTCTTATTCTATTAAAACCTAAATTTATGGATATATCGATCAAATTGGATTAGGAAATGTTGCGAAACATCCTATCATGTCTGTGCTTTCGTTTGCATCAGAGCAAATTTATGTTAATCTACCATCTTCCATCAAACAATCAATTTTCTATTTCTATGTCTACTTAATGCTTTTCAGCCCCCGCAGTGATGTTGCCTGCATCCACCCATTCATTGAGCATAGTTAGTGTCCTGTTAATTTTTTTTTTTCCTTCATCATTAAGTTCATTTCAAATTCCATTCTCGACGGCGCATTTCCACCACCAACAATCAATCAATCAATCAGTATACGTCTTATGTTATCCATTTTGTCAACCACTGAATTCAAAGTAGCTCTCACAAGTAAATTTTTCCAGTCAGTTTTTGATGGTATTTGATTGGATTTGCAAAAAATTGAATGCTGATATTTTGAAAATTGTAACAATGTCGCAACCTTTAAGTGTTATATGTTGTTGTTACGACTTGGGGACTATTGTTATAACCTATGCATATTATCTGCAAGCTTCTTTGCTTAAAATATTTATAAAAAAGGTGAATTGTTATTTATAATAATGATGCTATCGTGAATATGAAATAAATTTAGTCCCAATAAGTCCCAATGCAGATACGCCAATATGTTCGATAAAATTTGAATAATTTTATCACATCACAATTTCATACATGGCCTTATTTTTCGCAGTTTAAACTTGCGACAGTTGTTGCGACTCGGAAAATCATATAAAAATATATTCACATAATGAACTGTGTGATCTAAGGATGCTAATTCAACTTTTTTTTTTCTTTAATTTTATAGCAGTCGCAAGGCCTTGCATCATTTATTTGTGTTAAGAAAGCTTAATGTAATTACATTTGATCTCGTGGTATAAGAGAGTTGTATCTACAAACAATTATTAAATGTTGCATAGTTGAGCTATTAAATAGTTGACAGGACAGTTCAACGGTTAATAAAAAATAAGTCCCACTGATAATCTATCAAGCTCAACTAAAATTTTTGACACATTTATTACTTTTTCATTATTTTATACATTTATATTGTGAAAATGTTTAAATTTGCCTGTGCGACTTTTTTGTTGCGACTTGGGGACTTTAATTTTATGTAATCTAATAATTATATTTTCGTTACGTTTGACAAATTATTGTGATTTGTAATGTTTTACATTTCTTTTTTAATTTATTTTATTTTATTAAATTTTTTTTAAGACCCCAAGGATTTGCGACAACCCGCAATGTCAATGAAAACAAGAGAAAATTTAGTTTTGATACTTCGGCGGCTACTTTGTTAATGTTAATTGAACAAAAATGTTGAATATTACACAGGAATGTAACTAGTCCCCTCAAGAAAAAGTCGCAATGCTTAGACAGTAAATTTTTTCTTTTATAGGTCGAAGTGATTTTCCTGAATTAATTTTCAATTTTAAGCAACATTAATGTGCGACACATTTTGGGAATCTACTAAGAGACTTTATATTAAATATATACCGAAAGTACTAATTTTATTTGTTGCGAATATATGTAGGGAGAATTTTTGTTGGTGCTACTTATTCCTAATAAGTCCCAAGGCCCTAGGTCATACTGCAAAGTACGTGAGAGAAAATTTTATAGCCAATGTAAGCTATGGCCGCAGTTCTTTATATACTAACCGCACAAAATATTAAAAGCTCTGCTTAATTGTGCGACAAAGTGGTCGCTGCTCTTTAAAGAACCAGTCCCTGTGCGAAGCAGTCGAAATATGGAAGCATACAGTATAGAAAATATATATTTTATAAATGTTTGATTAAAGAAGTCTATAAGCAATGCATTTTGTTTAAAAGAAGCAAGATTTGTGCTTGCGACAGGTGTTGCGACTTTGCGTCTCTTTTTTTACATAACAATTTAATTACTTTTTTAACCAATTCATACAGATATGTTGATTTTGTTTTTATTTAAGCACAATTTGATGACGCAACGACATTGCGACTCCTTATTTTAAATGCGACTATTAACAATATTCAAAATAATGTACTTTTTCATCTATAAGCAAACGAAATGTGACTCTTAATAGTCGCATAAGCCTTGGAATTAATATAAATACGGTGGCGGATCTACATATGGGCTGAAAGGGCTTTAGCCCCCCCTTGGAGAATTTTTTGCATGGAAAAAAATGAAAAAAGCCCAAAAAGACGTTTCGGTCCCCCCCCTCCCTTTGGCGAAGCCTAGATCCACCACTGTATAAATACACAACCAAATGACCTATTTTGAAAGTTAAAGACGCAGTAAAACTATTTTGGTTTTATTTTGCTCTTACTATGATGTCCCCATGTCCTTGCAAGTTTTTAGTTGATATGTTGCAAGACACAAACATTGTATCAAATTTTATTTTGTCAAACATAATTTCGAACTAAGTAATTTATTTTTGAAGAACATATATAATGTGTATATAATGTGTCGCAAGGTGTTTGCGACATTTTATAAAAAAGGTCTCAAAGTTTAATTTATGAGAAATGCAATATATTAGTTTAATACTGATGGTTTAGCTCACAAAAATGTCGCATAGACCTTGCGATATTTATTTTAACTGTCGCATGTGTAATTTTAAAAAATTATTATGTATTTCAAATTTTAATTTTGAGCTAACTTATTACTTTCAGAAACACATGTACATATAATATCGCAAACACCTTGCGACATTTTTTATAAAAGGTCTCAAGGTTTAATTTGTAAGAAATGTAGTATATCAGTTTAATATTAATGCTTCAGCTCACAAAAATGTCGCGTAGACCTTACGATATTTATTTAAACTGTCGCATATGTAATCTTTAAAAATTCTTATATATTTCAAATCTTAATTTCAAACTCGGTTACCCTTTCAGAAATACATTGCTAATGTCGCAAACACTTTGCGACATTTTATAGAAAAGGTCGCATAGTTAAATTTATAAAAATTGCAATAAATCTGTTTAATATTTATGATTTAGCTCACAGAAAATGTCGCAAACCCCTTGCGACACATTATGGAAAATGTCGCAACGTTTAATTTATTAAAAAATTGCAATATATCAGTTTAATATTTATGGTTAAATTCACAAAAATGTCGCGTAGACCTTGCGTATTTTATTTAAACTGTCGCATGTGTAATTTTGAAAAATTTTTATATATATTAAAAAAACTATCTTGAGCCAAGCCAAATTCTATCCTTAAATAATTACCTGGACGTGTAATTAATGTTGGCGACTTGTCACAATGCATCTAGCTATGCTCTACAAAGATTTTTAAAAAATTTTTTATGGTATGTCAAATGGTTTTCATCAGTCTGCGAATTTTTATCTAATGTCACTATTGGTAATTTACAAAATATTGAAATACTTCAACTCTAAGTAAACGAAATGAGACACTTGAGAGTTACAGAAACCATGCGACACGAGCTCTCTCATTGATACATAGTCAGTCAATTTGGAAAATAAACAAAAAAAAAAAAAAATGTGATTCAGGTTATACTTGGCCATTACTGTGATGTCGCAATGACCTTGTAAATTTTTATTTGAGATTTCGCATGCTCAAATATTGAAAAAATATTAACAATTTTAATTTAAAACTTATTTTTGTAATATTTTTGGAAATATATGATGTCGCAATCACCTTGCGACACTTAAAGAAAAATGTCGCAACGATTAATGTATGCCAAGTTATTAGTATTTTAGTTAACAATAATTTGAAACTTAGTTTTTTTATTATTTTTCGAAATATATGATGTCACAGGCATCTTGCAACACTTAATGAAAAGTGTCGCAACATTTAATGTATGCCAATTTATTATTATTTTAGCTAAATTTAATTTTAAGCTTAGTTTTGTAATATTTTGGAATTATATGATGACGCAAGCCCCTTGCGACATCTAATGAAAAATGTCACAACGTTCAATATATGCCAAGTTATTACTACAATATATTAGCTAAATTTAATTTAACTTAGTTTATTCATATTTTTCCAAATATATGATGTCACAAGCACCTTGCGACTTTTAATTAAAAATGTCGCAACTTTTAATGTAGACCAAGTAATTAGTATTTTAGTTAACTTTAATTTAAAATTAAGTTTTGTCATATTTTTCGAAATATATGATGACGCAAGCACCTTGCGACATTAAATTAAAAATTTTGCAACGTTTAATACCTGCAAGTTGTTACTATTTTAGCTAACTTTAATTTGAAAGTATGTTTTGTAATATTTATTGCATTATATGATGTCGCAATCACCTTGCGACATTTAATGAACGGTGTCACAACGTTTAATATATGCCACAATATTAGTATTTTAGTTAATTATAATTTGAAAATAAGTTTTGACATATTTTTCGAAATTTATGATGAAGCAAGAACCTTGCGACATTTAATGAAAACTGTCGCAATGTTTAATATATGCCAAACTAGTAGTATTTTATTAGACTATAATTTAAAACTTAGTTTTGTTATACTTTTCGAAATATATGATGTCGGAATCACCTTGCGACATTTAATGAAAAGTGTCGCAACGTTTAATACATGCCAAATTATTAGTATTTTAGCTAAGTATAATTTTAAAATAAGTTTTCTCATATTTTCGAAATTTATGATGAAGCAAGTGCCTTGCGACACTTAATTTAAACTGTCGCTTAGTTTTTGTCATACTTTTCGAAATATATGATGTCGGAATCACCTTGCGACTTTTAAGCACCTTGCGACATTTAATTAAAAATGTCGCAATGTTTAATGTGTGTCAAATTATTAGTATTTTAGTTAACTATTGAAATCATAGTTTTAAAAAATGTCGCACAGGCCTTGCGACACTTCTTTAAGCTGTTCTTTTGTGAAATACTAAAAAATTCTTATATATTTTAAATAAAATGTCCTAAGCCAAGCAAATTTTTCTCGCTTAGTACTTATCTTGATCTTTTATTTACGCCAGCGACTTGTCGCAAAGCATCTAGCTTTGCTCTATAAATATTTTCATGTATATTTTGATGGTTCCTAAAATATTTTTTTATTTTTAAACTAAGTAGCTATCAAAATTCACTTAATCATAATGATTTTGATAGAACGCATAAAATTGTTCCGTAGATCTCCTCCACACCCAAGAATTTTATGAAAGCTGAAGAAGCATAATTTTTGTTTCTTGTCTGGCTCACTGAACTAGCAACTTGTAATGGCTAATTATTCAAGGTATGCGGGTAACATTTGGTAGCTTGTTGTTGTCATCACTGTTATTTTTGTTGTTGTTGTTGTTGTTGTTGTTGTTGCTGTTGCTTCCTGTGATGCTCGTAAAGATGCCAATCTGCAAATCTGCTAGAAATTCGTGAAATTTCCTTGAATTTCCATTTGATTGCCTTATAATTAATCTTAAGATAGGCACTCAACGCAATGCGCCGTTCTTATTGATTTCAACGCTGTCTATGGAGCGTCACCCACTGACAAATCCAATGCGTCTTTTGTCCTCTATCTCTCTTTCTCTCCCTGCCTGCAATGTGCCATCAATACCAATTGCCTTTACACGCTAACTTTATTTAAATTAGAAATCTTCAATTTGTTTCCAAAAGTGTGCACAAAGCAATGAATTGTTTTAATGCTCGCCTGACTGACAGAATGACGACGGCCTGTACTGCCATTGGCTTCAGTGCGCCAAGCTATCTAATTGCTTGGAAGCGTTATTGGTAAACTTTTGTCATTAGTTCCAAGGCGGTTTATATTACAACAAGTACAAATTCACAATAAATACAAATACGCAATGTTATTAGTTTGTGTGATTATGTCTATATGTATGTGTGTTTGTGCGTGAGTTTGTGCGTAAGGTGCGTGTACCTTTGCTTGTACGTGGACAGCCAGATACCGGCTTCTATCGGGCAGTCATGACTGGTTTTTCTATGGCGGGTCTATTTGAGGTGGTAAAGATTTACATACAACTCCTCTTTAAGCGATTTACTTGTAACTAGAAACGTTTTTAATTTAATTTCACATAATGATGTTTACCGCCTGTCCGGGTCGTTAGTGGCGCAGTGCGCTGGGTAACGTTGCAGCTGTTGCTGCCTGAGCAGCTTATTAAGTAGCTCAACGTGCAGTGCATTGCAATGCATTGAGCACAGAGTTGCCAAAGTGTTGATAAGGTAAAGATAAAGAAATGGTCGTCTATTCGAGTGACATTTTTACATTGAAGTTGATGACAGGGGAACTGAGTTCAAAATTGAATACATATTTCACAAAACTTTTTGAGGCTTTTGATGTTAAGTGAAGTCGAGCAATTGTTGGCGAAACTCAGATGGGGCATGCTCATATGAGGCATGGCGTTATCGTGGTGAAAGATCATCCACTTCCAATCCACCATTTTAGGACGTTTCCGTTGGATGAAATCGCTCAATTTCTGTAGTTGCACAAAGTAGATTTCAGAATTTATGGTTATATTCTGTGAAAGTAGCTAGTAATAGACAGGGAACTTCTAATTCCACAATATTGAGAGCATAACCTTCTTCGGTTGAATTTCTGATTTTGCTGGCCTCTCCGGGGCACTTCACCTCATTTGAACCAGCTTATTTTGCTTCTTTTGAAGTCTGGTGAAAATGTTCTTAAAATAGCTAAAATGTATTGTTTGAGTAACTCTTATGCTATAGTCAACGTTGGGGGAATGTCCTTTCAAAATTTCAATAATATTTCTACGAATACTTTCCACCAATCTTTATCTTAACCCACTTGCTTTACTCATGGCTATAAATCATGCCCAGTGAACTAAAACTACTGTTTTCGAAATTATTTATGAAGCTTTTCGGGTAGAAACGTTCATTTTCGGCACTCATAAATAAACCCTTTTTGTATCATTTGTCGGACTAAAATGACTCTCCAAAATGAACCTTTTTTGTTTGGAAATGAGTTAAAAAAGAAACATAAATTGGACATTTTTTGTTCGGCAATGAGTTAAAAAAAAAAAAGCAAAAAGAAAAGTTCATTTTCGGCACTAATCCCTTTTTGAATGAATCGTCGGACGAAAATGCCTCTGAGAAACGAATCTTTTTTTTCTTCGGAAATGAGTTAAGAAAAGAACCATAGAAAAGTTATTTTTCGGCACTCGGCAATGAACCCTTTTTGTATCAATTGCCGGAATTTCGAAACTTCCATTGTATTTCGAAAACGAACCTTTTTTTGTTCAGAAATGAGTTAAAAAAATTAACCTTTTCGAATTATAAATTTTATTATTGCCTAATATTATTTGTTATTACATATGGATGATTCGTATAAAAAGAAATTATTATGATAGAACTCATTTAAGAATACAAAAAAAAAAACATTCATGATTCATTATTGAACTCATTTATGAACAAAAATGGTTCATTTACGAGGAATTTTTATGTACTAAAATGATAATAAAATTATTCTTTTTTAACTCAAAATAAGTTTTTTTTGAATTTCGCAAAAGAAGTACAGTTTTTATTTATGGAAAAGTTTTCACGAATTTAAGCTTAAAGCATTGTTTAGTGACAAAATAAAAAATCAAAATTTAAAAAAAAAATTCTACCCAAAAACGTGCGCAAAACTCTCACCTTACGCAAAACCTTCGCATATGGTTCAGTGGGTGTAGTTTGTTCACTTTTTGTAAAAAAATAAAAATTGCGCCATTTAACCAGACTTGGGATAGATAATAGTAGGCGTAAAAGGGTGGGAAAGTTAGGAAAGGCCATCGAATAGTAAATATTACGGCTTAAAATATATTTCCAAGCTTTTCTCTAAATTATTTGTTTTCTTATAACTCTTTAATGGTGGAAGATGGGCGGGGTGGGGGGAGGGTATCAAAAATGACTGAATATTGTTTGTGTAAGCCTAAGTAATGACCTTAATTTTCAATGGGGTTCCAAAACCGGCCTTGTTGATCCTCCAAATGTGCTATTTCTCAAAATTTTATTCCCAAATATTTTTATTTTTTTTTTTTTATATATAAATATTTTAATGATAAAACACTGAGTTCTGATATATCCCAGGATAAACGTGGACCAGACTTGAACTAGTTCTGAACTAGTTCCAAAAAGGACCAGTACTAGTTCCACTACAATACCCTTTAACATTGAACGAACTGACGCTTTTTGCAGATTGATGTCAAAGGAAAAGACAATTGCCCCCATAAACACTTATTTTTCCAAATATTTGAACTAGTTGCATTAGGAATATTTTTAAACTGGTTGCTTTCTCAGTAGCCTGAAAGTGATTCTTTTTTTAACTAGTTTTAAAGTGAACATTTTAAAGATGTAAAAATTTAGTGTTCTGGAGCAAAGGTCTTAAAGACCTGATTTGTACGATATTTTCCATCCACAAGATTTATTCAAGAAGAATGTCTATTTTGTTTATAGAAAGTGGACTGTTCTACACTGAATGCCTTTTGAACTTTTTCAGAGCTACTTCGAAATTTACTAGAAATGAACTAGTTCACTTTTTCAATTGACTTTAAAATAACTGCTGGGATATGATGAAAAAACTACGGAAAATGTGAGATATTTGAAAGTTTCCTCTTTTGTCAACTCCATTAAAGTTTAATAATTAAGTTTTTAGGCTTAATATCATAACAAAACTAATGGAATGTTCAAGAAAGTAGATTTTGAAATAAAATAAAATTATAATAAATTTTTTTTTTAAATTTTTAGAAATATTTTTTCGAATTTAATGTGCTGGCAACACTTTTGCACTTAATAACTGCCATAAGAAAATAACCCTAAGAAGTTTTTTCATTGTTGATCAAGTTAATTGTGAAGTCGTCTTTTGAAATTTGTTGGCAACTCTATTTGTTGTCATAATTTATGCATGGCATAAATGCTGTTTCCAAGTATGGCCTTATTATATGTAATTTTTTCAATTGTCTATCATTTTGCAATAATGCAAAATTTTCAAAATTATTAGCTTTCCATTATAACCTGGCAACTCTGATGCACACTCATGCCTGTGCGCCCACTTTTACCTTAGTTCATTTGTACGTCCGTTCGTTCGTTTGCCTTGATGCGTTCTCACTAGCTATTCAGCTAATTGCTAACTTGCTTGGCCAAACTGGCTCATAGGCCGTAGCCACAAAAGCCACAACCAGTTTTTACCAGCCAACTTCCCAGCCACCCAACGGTCCACAATAGCCAGTAATGGTTGTTGTTGTTGTTGGTGTTGTTGTTGGTGTTGTTGCAGGTTTTGTGTATCTATCGTCCGTGTTGCACCCACACTTTGCTCACTCACTCACTTACCAGCTCACCAGCTACACGATCTCCTCGACTCACAATGAGTTGGTCGATTTTCATTTAGTTTTCCGATTTTCATGCCTACCTATTTTCACTCCATTCTATTCTGACTTTAATTTGTATTCATTCGTGCGTTCGTTTTATTTTGTTCTCATCTCCAACTCGGCCTCACCGTCTCCAATACCACGATGTTGGAGATTTATCTCTTTGGCCTGTTTTACTGCAAAAAACTTATCCCCCGCTGTTCCTGTTGGGGGCAGTTTATTTTTTATTATTTTATTTTCTATTCTTCTCTCTGTCTCTTCTTTTCTTTCTTTTTTTATTTTGCTTTTTTTTCTTGTTTTAAACTTTTTCTCTTTTGCATACCTTGCTATTTATTTTCTCGATTTCGTTATTGTTGCTATTTGTTGCGAGTTTTCAGAGTCATGCCATGAAATGCATCTATAATCTTTTTGATAGCGCGCAGAGGAGCTGCAGCGGGTATTGCTTGAAGCACTGTGGATCGGAACAAGTTTTTACATCAGATAGTTGCTCTGTAATAAATCATTGCTGACGCAAATGCATATATAATTCTATTCCTCACCCATATCCATTGATAAGATCATTTTAGAGAAATTTCCATTTGTTTTAAAAATAATTTTTATAATCTACTGAAAAAAAAAATATTCTTCATTTAATTGATTAACTAAAAGAAGAATTCTTGAAGTCAACATTGCTTAAAATGTTGCAAATAAATTTCCTGGGAAGGACTATGACAAAAAACCTAGAACTGAAAACCCTTAAAAGGTGTTGACAGAGCTAAGCAGATATTATTCAAAACTTGTTATTTATTTGGGGTCCTTCCCATCTGAATGAACAGGAAATACACAATGGAGACAATACAGCGACCCCAAATACACTGTGTAGGTGAAAACTGAATTAGTTTGATCAAAATATTTATAATGTCCTTCGTAGATACCTGAACCTATAGAAAATCTAGAAACTACACTAGCAAAAGGACTTAAGACAGATGGAGATACACATAACATATGGTAATTGAAATAGATACGATGACTTAGGACAACAGTTTTCGTCTAGCATTTCCCAATTTTACAATAATTTTGCTAAGTCTTAATTTTTTTCAATTGGCAACGTTTCTACTTATGTCAATAAAAATAACCGTTAGGTTTATGTACAGTAAAATAGGTACTCTGTTCATATTTTTTGTTTACGAAAAAATAGGTTGTAAGGTGAGTTTTAGAGAAATACAATCCTTATACAATTGAAATTAATATGAATTTGTACATTAGATGGGTGGAGCGAAGCATTATACACCGGAAGAAAGAAGAATGATTTAAAATTTTCGCAAGAAGAATAAGTTGTACTCAGACATTGCTATTTCATTAGGAAGATCGAAAATTTTAGTGGCAAATGCTCTTAAGCCCGAAAAAAAAAAATAAAAAACGTGGTGGTGTTAGGAAAACAACTCCGGTTACAGACACATACATTGCACGCTTGGCCAAACAAGATCCATTTAAATCTTCTAAAGCCATTGCTGCTGAAATTAAAAACATATTATCAGCTAGAACCGTACGACGACGATTATCTGATATGAATTTACCAGGCCGACTTGTTCGAAGTGTGACATTGTTAAGAAAACAAAATATTGAAAAGAAGAAAACTTTTGCATATGCGCATAGACCATGGTGTGGTCCCGATGGTATAAAAAATGGCGTTACATATTGGACGAAATGTTATGACTCTGGACGAAATGTTAGGCGACCTATAAGGCAAGAATTCAATCCGCGATATACCATAAAGACGATAAAGCATGGTGGCGGAAATATCATGGTCTGGGGTTGTTTCTCGTGGAATGGTGTAGGTCCGATTCACTTCATGAGTAGTACCATGACGAAAGAGATTCATACGGACTTACTAGAAGAGCTTATTTTACTTTATGCGGAAGAGAATATGCCTCTGCGATGGCTTTTCCATCAGGAAAGTGACCCTAAAAATGCGTCGATATTGATAAGTGATTGACTTTGGCACAATAAAGTTAACATTATGGAATGGTCAAGCCAATCACCTAACCTCAATCCAATAGAAAACCTTTGGGGAGATCTAAAAAAAGAATCGGAACAGCAAAATATCATAATAAGGCGGTATTATGGCGAAAAGTAAAATACACTGATACACCAGTAGAGACTTGCCGTAAAATTATCAACTCTATGTCCAGAAGAATTAGAAGAATAGAAAAATTTGTTCAAAATAGGGGTGGACATAGTGGATATTAAATTAATATTACATATTTTTCACTATTCTTGTATGTTCATTTACTTTTTTCCTTAATATAATATTCATAATTTTTTTACCTATTTTAATGACCAGGTGAATTTTATACAGTCTTCTTTAATTTTCGTGTTTATTGTTCATAATTGATTTTAAATTGATATTTTTCTTTGCTTATACATGTACATATTATACATATTATGCGTATTGTACATATTATACATATATATTTTATACCAATAAAAAATAAATAAATGCAATTGCTTTTTGGAAAACAGATTAAAAAAAAAATTCGTTTTTTCTGAAATAAAATGACCATACATATTTCAATGACCATATGTGTATATTAGAGATCATTATGGGAAGAAGTCAAGAAATTTTTGGTTCATGCCTCTGGATGTTGTCAAAAGCTAATTCAAATCTAAGTCAGAGCAAAATCCAAAAATATGTTAGAAGTTTCTTCCCAACTCACGGCAAATAATAGATTGCATAGATAATATGCATTCCCGAAGGATGTCGATTAGTATGTCAGCATATGGCGCTCTTTCTGAATGCTTAGGGCTCGACTGTTTTTTTTTTTTAAACTTGAAATATATATTCCTAAGTATACAAAGTTTTGATTTATGGAAAAAGAATGATTTTTTGAAAATTTTAGTGTTCAAACCGATGCTGATCCGTTTCGTATCCGTTACGAAGCTCGGAATTTGCTCATTTATGCTTCGACGGACCCGTCTCGAACCCGTTACAAATCCGTCAAAACAATGATCACAACGTTAAGATAAAAGGCAGTTTTCGATTTGTCGATCACTTAAGAGCATATCGGAATTTGCCAATAATTTCAGAAGTAGACACTTTCACAGGGCGTCCGGAACGATGTTCATCTCTTGTCGATGCACGGCCATGTTTGAACTTCTCCCAATTGTAAAAAGTTACAAACAGAGGAGCAGATGTGCCATGAACTTCATCCACCAACTCAACTTTGATTTCTTTTGGTGTCAAATGAAAGTTTTTTGCCTCAATCGATAATAAAATTTAAAATTACGAGATGGATACAGGTAAAACTTTAATAGCTGACTAGTAAACAGTGATGCTTTCTGGGGAAAAAAAATTATTTTCGATACTACCAGCGCAACTCTTGAATTTTCTAAGGAATTATCGAATTACCCTCGTAAAAGTAGAATTATCAGCTTTCAATATTAGATTTAGTTTTATATTGTATTGAATTTTTAAACTTTAAATTCGTTTCAGCAAAAACTTCTTTTCAAATAACGTACTGTTTGGGCTACACAGCACTAACTTTGGAAATAAGTTTCCAATATTTCTCAACATTGTTCAAGAGTTAAGCGACTCACTTCTCTCCGCGAAAGTATGATACTGACTTTATGTCAAGATTTTGAGCGGGAAACAGCTGCCAGTGTAAAAATAACCTATGATTTAAAAAGAAACCACTAGATGGCTCACCCTGTAGAATCAAATTAATTTTTTTGACTTCAGTCGACAATAAAAATAAAACTACGTTGTGGATACAGCTGAAACTTTAACAGCGGACTAGTTAACAGTGTTACTTACTAGGAAAATTTTATTTTCGATACTACGAGAGCCATCTTTTGAATTTTCTGAGAAATTATTAAACTACTCTCGTAAAAGTTGAATAAGTAGCTTTGAATCATAAAACTAGAAATTTTTAGACTGAATACTTAAGTTATGATAGATCACTTACTTGTCTAAGTTATGATAGATCACTTAACAGATCACTTACTTGTTTTAATTTTGATTTTATATCGAAAAGTTTTTAGTTTTGTTGTTTATTTTGTGTAGATTCTTGTAAATATTGAATTGATAATATTTTGATACTTTTCAGATTTTTTTTTTTTTGTACTGCGATGGTCGGGTTTTTTGTCATACTGACCTATTTCAATGGATAACCATGAACTACTGATCTGGTAGTTGGAATTGAGGATGTCCTAGGTATTGTCTTCATAATCTGCCTAAGTTTTTCTTCGGATTCTACCCCTTCTCGACGATTTATTATTTTGTAACTGAGACATTAGAAGCCGTGAACAAGTCAGCATCTTCTTCATTGTAAAGATAACTATCGTGATAAGACTTTCTCAATACCTTCTTACTGTAAAATCTCTTCAAGTAGCTAATAACATCCTTCCTGTACATTCCTTATAGATTTGTTTTCATTCCAAGTAGCCAATAATATCCTTTCTGTACATTCTTTAAAGATTTGTTTTCATTCCAAATACAAAATAGTCTTTCACATGAAATTGTCACAATTAAGATGGCCTATTTTATTTAATGATATTTCTATTGAACATTTACTTTTATAATAATGCCCTGATGTACCACTTTCTTCGAATAATTTAGGGAGAGTGGTCTCTTCACCATTTGGCTTCATTTGTGATCTCTGCTTGAATTTCCCTGCCAATCCATCCAGCTTGGATTGATGTTTGATTTTTCTAGACCGCCTTTCTCCACTAAAATAAACTCCATAGACGCTTATATGGGTTAATTTTTCAAGTGCATATTTTACTTGAGTTTCCCTGAGTTCGAAGTTGACTAAACCAATGTGGCTCTGAGCAAGTATTGATTTGCTTGCCATAAAATTTTGCGGCCCAAAACTGCATTTCTGCACACAGTGTCCCGCTGATTTTGACCACTGTGCAGTTTAAGATTAAAAGTGCACAATGCCAGACTGTTTGTCGTTTCAGTCTATCTATCTGTCAGTCTGTTAGTCCAACTATTTGTCTTGCTGTCGTTTGTTCGCTGTTAGCTGCGCTGTTGCCACTTTTTGCCATGCACTGTATTTCATCTATTTTTTTATGGTTTGTCTCTCGCTGTTCTACTGTTCTATACTATTTCGTTTATTTTTCTTTCGTTTTTTGCCTCCTTTGATTAATTTTATTTTGTTTTCTTTTTTTTATATTCTCTCTTTTGCGCTTTGCTGTTGCTTCGCTCAAGCTCAATCTTTTTGGTTTTTGCTTCTTTCTTGTTGGTTTTTTGTTTTTGTTTGGTTTTGTTTTATTTTTGCTATTGTTCAGAGTTTGCTCATCGCACATAGTCGCTTTTGTGGCCCCTCGTACGTTGGTTCTGATCCATAAGCTTATAAAGAATAAAAAAAAAATCGACCGACCGACCAACTAACGTTTGCTAAAAGCAAAACATGAAAAGCGTCGGTGGGTGAGGGTGGGCGGGCGGCTGTATTTGTTGTGTGCGCTGCATTGTCAGCTGTTGTGTTGATTTTGGCATTGTTTAGTTGTTGTTGTTGTTGTTGTTCTCGTTGTGTTGGTGCATGCTGGCAGCAGACCGGCTACCGGTTGTGGGCCATGCTAGCAGGGTTCGGATTTGTAGCAGCGACAGCGACGCAGCTTTAGTCGTTTGCTGTGATTTTTATGCGAGTGCCAGGGCTGCCATAGTAGTTGTTGTTGTTGCTGTTTTTGTATTGTTTTAGTTGTTAAACTTGTTGTTGCTGGCTTTTTGCTTTTGCTGTCCCCTTTCAAATCACTGCATTTGCAAACATCGCTTCTCATACGTTTCTCATTGCTTTTGGTCTCTCTCTTTTGTGCGTCGTTTATCTCTTCCGCCTTCTCTACACTATTACATTGCATGAATTTTCCACAAATACATAGTCCAATTCGATTCTCTGCTCTTTTGCCATTTCGCCATAACGAAAACTTGTAATAATACCCCCCGCAGGGCGCCATCACTACTCAACCGGCTGCAACGACCTAAGCTAACCACTGAGTGTTGCACTCCACTCCATTTAGCATTCATTCGCAGCTCAATTCCGGGCATCGGTCCTCATGCGCCTGCCTCCCTGCATTTGTTGACTGTGCAGCAGCAGCAGCAGCTCCATGTTGTTCATCAAGCTTTGCCATGCATTCATACCACGGCCCCATAGCCAGGCTATGCCTTACTCTACCATGCCTTGCCGGTGCCCATCGTGTTGTTGTTGTTATGCTTTGCTTGTTTTCACTGTTTTGCTTTTGTTTCCTTTACTGCTTCACCCATTCGTTCGTTCATTTGTTCGTTGTTTGTTCTTCATTTTCTTCTCTGTTGCCTGCTGCTGCTTCTGCTGTTGCTTGACGGCCTGGTTCTCGCCGCTTTGGAAACTGAGCAGCAGCTTTTATGTGGGCTTCTTTCTTTATTTTGTGCGATTCTCTATTTTCCCCAATCATGCTCTGCCTTTTCCTACTCGTTTCTGATATTCGCTCTACTCTACATTCAGTTATTCGCCGATAATTGATGTCAAAGGACGCGCGGCTGTTTCTACGCGGCTGTTTTTTTTTTTGCTTGTTTGTCAACAGGATTTTCACATTGCCACGCCCATTAAAATAACAGTTGTAATAAATACGGAAATAAAGCATAATATTTGCCAGCGGAAGTGCGCAGTTAATTACAATAACAACAACAACAATAATAACCGCTGCAACGCCATCAACAAATGAAACATGCCTAAAGAGGACCCTTTCGTTAATCGCGCTCAGCTGTTGAAGGCCATCAAGAAGTATCCGGAGATCTGGGATTCCAACAACAAACTGCACATGTGCCGCAGCGTTACTGCGCCGATGTGGAACGAAATCGCTGAGCAGTTCGGCGGTCACGTGCCAACCGGTAAGCATTAAAAAAAAGCTTTAGTTAATTATTCTACGATTACGTGTGAATTGCAAAGTAATTACTTACAATTTTAAAACTAATCTCATTAGCCGTTTATCGTTTGGTTGCTGATTTATCGATAACATAAAAGTAATGGACAAGTTAAGACATTATTTCTCATAAAACTTTGTTCAAAGAGCAAAAATATCTCTCGAACACTTGAAAAAGCTTTGTTTAATGAGCTTAATTATCATACCCAAAAAAAAATTCAATATTTTTTATCAAGCAAAGTTAATTGTTTATGTAATGGTGAATTACTTTTTAAAGTAATAGATAACTTTTCAATGTCGTTGCTTTATAAAATCATTTTAAAACGTCATTAAAAGTAATTAAAATGTAATTAAGCAGTAATTAAAACCATAATTTCATGTGATTAATTAAGTTTTTTTTTATATGTACTTATAATTAATGTAATTAGTTGCAACGGAAAATAAATTGACGTGAAATGGAAAAGTAATTGAATTGTACTGGATAAGTAATTGCCTTGTAACTGTGTTTAAAATACATAAAACTCCACTAATACGTAGGAACTGACCTTCAATATCATAAGAATTACCTTTAATGGACAATTGAGAAGTAGTTAAAATGTAATGAAAAAGTAATTTCTTTGTAATTGGGATGAAAACCCATAATATCTCATTATTACAAAATAAAATAAATAACGAACTTTAAATTTCATTAAAATTAAATTTTATTAAAATATAATTAAAATTATCTCTAATTGACAATTGAGAAGTAATTAACATGTAATGGAAAATTAATTTCCTTGTAATTGTAATGAAAAACCATAACATCCCATCGATATACCTATAATATCATATCAACCGACCCTCCATTTTATTAAAATTACCTGTAATTGGCAATAAAGAAGTGCTTGACTTATAATGGAAAAGTAATTACCTTGTTATTGTGATGAAAACCCATAGTATTTAATTTTTATATAATAAAATTAAAAACTGACTGTCAATATCGATACAATTACCTGTAATTGACAATTTAGAAGTAATTGACATGAAATGTAAATGTAATTTCCATGTAATTGTGATGAAAACCCATAACATCCCATCGATATACCTATAATATCATATCAACCGACCCTCCATTTTATTAAAATTACCTGTAATTGGCAATAAAGAATTGATTGACTTGTAATGGAAAAGTAATTACCTTGTAATTGTGATGAAAACCTTTAATATTCCTTTTTTATATAATAAAATTAGAAACTGACTGTCAATATCAATTACCTGTAATTGACAATTTAGAAGTAATTGACATGTAATGTAAAAGTAATTTCCTTTTAGTTGTGATAAAACCCCATAACATGCCATTGATATACCTATAATAACATTGAAACTGACCCTCAATATCATTACAATTACCTGTAATTGGCAATTGAGAAGTGATTGATATGTAATGGAAAAGTAATTACCTTGTTAAAGTGATGACAACCCATTGTTATAAAATAAAATAACATAATCACTTTCAATATAATTAAAAGATCTTCTTATTGACGATTGGGAAGTAATTGACATGTAATGGAGAAGTAATTGTATTGTAATTTAAATGAAAATCCATAATATCGCATTAGTATAAAATAAAATAAGAAACTCACTATCAATATAATTACAATTACGCTTAATTAACAACAGAACTAATTGACTTGTAATGGAAAAGTAATTACCTCGTAATTTAGATGAAAACCATTAACATGCCATCATTATAAAATAAAATAAAAAACGAACTCTGTATATCATTACAATTACCTGTAATTAACAACTGAGAAGTAATAAAAATGTAATGGAAAATTAATTTCCTTGTAATTGTGAAGAAACCCCATAACATCCCATCGATATACCTATAATAACATTTCAACTTACCCTCAATTTCATTAAAATTACCTGTGATTGGCAATGAAGAAGTGATTGACTTGTAATGGAAAAGTAATTACCTTGTAATTGTGATGAAAACCAATAATATTCCATTGTTATATAATAAAATTAAAAACTGACTGTCATCATTAAAATTACCTATAATTGACAATTAAGAAATAATTGACATGTAATGGAAAAGTAATTTCCTTGTAATTATGATGAAATGCATTGATATACCTATAACAAGATTTAAACTGACCCTCAATATCAGTACAATTACCTGAAATTGGATTTGGAAAGTGATTGACATGCAATGGAAAAGTAATTACCTTGTAATTGTGATGACAACCCATTATTATAAAATAAAATAAGAAACTCACTCTCAATATACTTAAAAGTACTTCTAATTGACGATTGGGAAGTAATTGACATGTAATGGAGAAGTAATTGTTTTGTAATTTTAATGAAAATCCATAATATCCCATTATTATAAAATCAAATAAGAAACTCACCCTCAATATAATTACAATTACCCTTAATTAACAACTGAGAACTAATTGACTTGTAATGGAAAAGTAATTACCTCGTAATTGTGATGAAACCCGTTAACATACCATCATTATAAAATAAAATAAAAAACTCACTCTGAGTATAATTAAAATTACTAATGATTGACGATTGGGAAGTAATTGACACGTAATGGAGAAGTAATTGTTTTATAATTTTAATGAAAATCCGTAATATCCCTTTATTATAAAATAATATAAAAAACTCACTCGGAATACAATTACAATTACTGTAATTAACAATTGAGAACTAATTGACATGTAATGGAAAAGTAATTACCTCGTAATTGTGATGAAAACCCATAATATCCCATTTTTATAAAATTAAATTAGAAACAAACTTTCAATATCATCACAATTACATGTAATTAACGACTGACAATTAATTGCCATGTAATGGAAAAGTAATTAACAATTCATAAACTTCATAACATCCTATGATAAATATTAGAATTAGATCACTGACTCTATAAAATCATTACAATTACTGATAACTAACAAGTTCTTGTAATTAACAAGTATTTGCAAATAATTGACAAGTACTTTTTACGATTTTTTTTCTGAAATTTTTCGCAAAGAAAAGTACATATTTTTACAAATCTTTTTCAAAAACGCCATTAAAAACACCAAAAATATGTTGAGAAAGGGTACTTTGGGATTCTAAAAAAAATAATAAAATAATTATGGACCGAATTGGACAAAAATGGACTTGTTGGAAAGATCATCTCAACAGGAAGTTTATTAAATACATATAATTAACTGTTTAATTGATGTGAAATTAAATGAATAAAAATCCATTCTTTCGCACAAAATTCATTCTCAATATCTGATAAATTTTTTACCTTTGTGTCCTCCTTTTCTATTTCATCTATTTTTCTTCTTCAGTCAAATTGCAATCGATTTGGAGTCAAATGAAGTATCACTACCACAATCTGGTGCATCGCCAGATTCTCCACAAGGATCGTTTTACCACCAAATGGGAGCATTTCGAGCCCATGTCCTTCATGTACAACATAACGGTGGCTAAAATTGTGGGCGCCAATGCCTCGGAGAATACGCAGCAGCAAGATATGCAGACCACACCGCAACCACAGGGACGCGGCCGTCCTAGTGGCTCTTTTACGTGGTTGCCCAGCGCCAGCGTTTGCCCAACTACAGGAGGCAATGAAGTTCTACTGGATTCGAGCGCCTTTACAGGCTTCACCGGACTTGTACCGCCCGCTGCCATTACTGTGGAGACCACAACAACGCCAACACTGCGTAAGCCTGGCCGTCCAGGTTCCATGAATAACGGTATGCGCGCTAAAATTATCGATGCCATACGGGAACATCCAATACTTTGGGCCGGTCGACAGAAGGAACGTGGCCAGGGACAGAATCGCACTTCGGCAGTTTGGAAGGAGGTCGCTGCGGAGCTTGGACTGTCAGCAAGTAAGTTTCCACGTATGGTTATTAAAATGAGACAATAACGGCGGGAGGGGTGAAAGGGCTTATGTTTAAAATATATCTAACTTGTCCTGCATAAACGTTGAATTGTATTCTGGCCGAATTTCGTCTGTATTTTGTTTATTTTTCTGTTACAAAAGAGGGTGAATTGTAGTTTTTGGTCATTGAGGCTTAGGAGTGAAATGGTTTTTGGGCCATTGAAGTTTAGCTGCGAAATGATTCCTCTTATTTTATATTTGTTTAAAATTTTGTACTGGATAATATTGGACCATTTTGGGGGAAAATGGTCTGCAATGTTGCTCCCATTACAATTATTCTTCTTTGATGTAGCTTGTTTTTATACCCAAATCAAGAGTATACAGTCAAAATTTCTTACTGATTTCTTACCGAGTAATTGAAACATGGGTTGCAAGGGGTGAAACGGTTTTTGTGTTTGTTTAGTGTTGATTTTTTTTTTTTTTGTTTTATAACTACATTTTTTCTTTGTTAAGGTTATTGGTTCAATTTTAGAATGAAACGATAGGAAAGCTTTACCACTTTATTCCCGGAAGAAATGGTCGATATATGATTTTAGACTTCCGCTCTTAACAAGACCTTCTCAAATTACCTCAAGACTATTTTTAATTTGTATGAATTATTTTCTTTAATTTTGATCCTTTCCCCGAAAGACACTTAAATACCAAAGAAACCATTTTGCCCCTGATAAAAAAAGGACAAGAGGGAGATATGGAGATTTTTTTGGGTTTGAAACCAACATATTTCTCTACTAAGGGGTTAGTTTTCACATTTTCATAAAAATTTTAAGGGTTTCTTTATTCTTAATAAATAATATTCATTGCTTTTCATTGCGACAGCATTTCACCCACGTGTAAACTGGGATATATGTATATAGCGGTGAAATAAGTTTTTCTTTTTTGTTTCTGTTTTGTTTTTTGTCTCATTTTTACATTTGCCTGAGAAACAAGTAAAAATTCATCATTTCACCAATGGGAAAAATGGGCAAAAGAGACTATGTGCGCCCCGTTTTCGAAAATTTCCCAAGATTAATTTAAAACTTACGCGTTTGCACCTTCATAACTCCTGTGTATGGATTTCTATCTTTTCCTTCAAATTCTTTTTACCTCCAGGTCTCGTCCAGACCCGCTGGTCCATCATCAAGCAGCGCTATGTTGATGAACTACAAAAGGAGCGCCACAATCTGTATCACAATCAGCTACCGTTCCATTCGAACTGGGAACATTTTGAGCGCATGGCTTTCATGCGTGATATACTACTGCGTAAGGTGGATGATCGTGAGCAAACACGCGAGCGTATTCAGGAGATCGTTAGCGAAAAGCAAGGGCTCGGTCCGCAGCATCTACGCTATGTACGCACCGCAACTACAGTGAGCGGTCTAGTTGGTGCCAATCAGTTGATCTGTGATGCTAGTGATGCATGTGGCGACATGTCGGGTGCCGTAGGTGGCCGACGACGCGTCAAGACTGAGGCCGATCTGGAATGGGATCCGTTCGAGATGATTTTGCATGTTCATGGTGCGGAGCCTGGAAATTAATTAATTAATTAATTATGAATAAGACGACGAAGAAGACTGAAAAATATAGATTTTTATTCACTAGCATGGTTTATATTTTGTTGTTACTGTATCAATAAAGTGCTTAAATATTTTGAAATCGATGAATTACTTGGGACTTGGTTTTAGGTTTTGGGCTAATTTTAAGGATTTATATGCTGCTCTTGCTTATAAAGTGAGGCAAAAAAATTAAAAAAATCCCATTGTAAAACGAATTTTATGACTATTTTACATTCGAGCATATAATTCACATATGACTTTTCGACATTAATGCTGCGTTGACGAATCTTCTGAAATTTTTCGTGTCTAGTGAATTTGAGGAATATTTTGTATTCGAGCATATACTTCACATGGGTTTTTTCGTCACAACTGTTTCGTTGGAAAATCTTAAGGAATTTTCATTTTATAGTGAATTTGAAGAATGTTTCCCATTCGTGCATATAATTCACATACGATTTTTCGTAATTACTTCCGAATTGAAGAATATTCCGGAATTTTCACTCTATTTTGACAGAGGATTATTTTACATATATATTTACCGCGTTGAAAAATCTTCATCAATTTTCTTTGTGTAGTGAATTGGAGAAATATTTTACTTTCGAGCATATAATTCACATGGGTTTTTTCGTCATAATTGGTTCATTGAAAAATCTTCAGGAATTTCTATTTTATAGTGAGTATGAAGAATGTTTATATTCGTTCATTTAATTCACATGCGATTTTTCATAACTGATGCCGAGTTAAAGAATCTTCAGGAATTTTCATTTAATAGTGAATTTGAAGAATGTTTCCCATTCGCACATATAATTCACATATAATTTTTCTTAATTACTGCCGAGTTGAAAACTATTCAGGAACTTTCATTGTGTATTGACTGAAGTATATTTAACATTCACGCATTTAATTCAAATACGATTTTTGTCAACAATGCCTCGTTAAGAATCTTAAGAAATTTTCAGTATGCAGTTTATTAGATGAATATTTTGTGTTCGAGCTATAATTCACATGAGGTTTTTCGTCATAATTCGATTCTTCCTTGAAGAATATTCAGGAATCTTCATTGCAAGGTAGATTTGAGGAATGATTTTCATTCGAGCATATAGTTCACATATTTTTTTTCATTAATGACGTCCATTGTTTATTAGAGGAATATTTTGTATTCGAGCATATAATTCACATAGGTTTTTTCGTCATAAGTGCTTAATTGGAAAATCTTTAGGAATTTTAATTTTATAGTGAATTCGAAGAATGTTTCCCATTCGTGCATATAATTCACAAACGATTTTTCGTGATTAATGCCGAGTTGAAAAATCTTTAGGAACTTTTATTTTATAGTAAATTTGAAGAATGTTTCCCATTCGTGCATATAATTCACATACAATTTTTCCTAATTATTGCCGTGTTGAAAAGTCTTCAGCAATTTTCACTCTGTATTGAATGAAGAATATTAAACATTCACGCATATAATTCGCATGTGATTTTTGCGTTCGAGCATATTATTCACATGAGCTTTTTCGTCTTAGTTAGAATCTTCCTTGAAAAATCTTTAGGAATTTTCATTGCAGGGTAGATTTGAGGAATATTTTACATTCGTACATATAATTCACATACAATTTTTCACAATTAATGTCGAGTTGAAGAATCTTCAGAAATTTTCATTTTATAGTGAATTTGAAGAATGTTTCTCATTCAGGCATATAATGCACATACGATTTTCCATAATTATTGCCGTGTTGAAAAGTCTTCAGCAATTTTCATTGTGTATTGACTGAGGGATATTAAACATTCACGCATATAATTCGCATACGATTTTTCGTCAATTATGACTTGTTAAGAATTTTAGGAATTTTCAGTGTGTTGTTAATTAGATGAATATTTTGCGTTCAAGCATATAATTCACATGAGTTTTTTCGTCATAATTCAATTCTTCTTTGAAGAATCTTCAGAAATTTGCGGAATGCTTTACATTTGCTCATATAATTCACACACTTTTTTCGTCATTTGTGTTGCGTTCAAGAATCTGTAGAAATTTTCATATCATAAAAAATTTAAGAAATGCCTTACATTCGTGCATATAATTCATATAAGTTTTTTTATTAATAACGCCCACTGTAGTAAATTTGCTTTGGTCATTAAAAATCATTGAAAACTCAGAACTACTTTCACTTTGTAAGCGTTACTAACAAAAGAACGAAGAATATTAACACTTAACAAAACATAGAAAACTACCATTTCCACAACCCAAACACGAACCTGCAGTCAGTCACGTAATAAGTACGTCAAGCAAATCGAACAGACCTGTTGTTCTACACGTTCGCATCCTAAGAGAACTATGAGACAAAGCAAGAAGTAACAATGTGACGCCGTCACTTATAATTCGGGCTTATTCGGCATTAGTTGCTTAAATTTAGTATCACTGACGGATCATGCATCTTCCGGCATTAGTGCGACTGATGCAGGTACTTCTTAGTCGTTCGGTCGTTTGGTCCTTTAAGCCAAATGAAAAATCATTTCAATATTTCTCAGTTCTTCTTTTGATGCCCATTGTATTTGCCAGCCAACTTCCGCTGCTTAACACAAAACTCGAAACTCATTCAAGGATTTGTGTTGAAAATCCCTGAAATATCAAAGGCAATAATTTTGCCTTTATTGCCTTTGTCGAGTGTAGCAAGTAATCCATGGCAAAGACTCGGCTGGCAATTATAGTGAACAATGGGCAACATTTAAATGTGTTGTTCCTGCTAATAGGTTTCTAGAATTTCCTTTTTTTTTTCCACGCAGACATTTGCATATTAAAAAAAAATTCTTAAGCAATATTTAAATATCTCCATCAATGTATCTTAGCTATCTATCTGATGTATCTAGTTTTGAATTGCTGCATAAATTGACATTAAATGGTTATCTTTTAATTTTACTCAGTGTTGTGGGGTATTCACATTAAATTTACAAGTCACAAAATTAAACAGCGCTTGTATAAATCTGCAAAAGATTTGAATATTTTTTTATTTTTATTTTTATTGTAGTTGTTGTTATTGTTGTTGTTGTTCGTCTTCCTGCTGTAGCTGCATAAATCTTTACTTAATTTTAGCATATTTATTTGGGGTCAGTCACTTCTGGATTGTGAAAACGTACACGTTCTACATTTAATGTTATGTAAAAAGTTAACTTTAATCCAGAGCGGGAGTTATAAGGATTGCGAGATTTATATAAGGAGAAAAATATTTAAATTAAAGCAAGAAAAGGAGGCGTTTAACGACTGAAGGTAAATATCGTTGAACTTAATGGATGATTTCTGATATTTAGTTCGTACTTGGGAGTGTACTATTCGATACTCCGAAGAATATAATGAATTTATATTTCAAAAGAAATATTTTGTCTTTTCAGAAAAATAGCCATTTGCAATTTAAAGATGTTAAGTCATCGTTCCAAATATTACCTCAAGAAATATACAAGAACTCAATTCATCAGAATTAAGATTATAAATTGTTTTTAATTTTGACAAGTATACTTCTATGAATTTGAAATTGGGAGACATATTCACATAAGTTGCATGAAGAGCGTCACAAAATGAATTTAACTACTGGAATAGATAAGGTAAGTTCTAAAAATCGTGCATACAGTGGGCGTAACTGGTAGTGTAGCCGAATGCAATCGGAAATTAACGCTTAATAAAAGTTCCTTCCACACTTAGAGGTAGAAACAAAGGTATATGATTATAAATGCGCTTGCCCCATCTCTGAGGCAACATTACATCACACAGCTTTATGTTTTGAAATTGAATTTTACTCTTTCTTGAAAGTACATAGCTCTCATTTATATTTTTATGATTATAATAATTGTAATTATGAACTACTAAATGGTCTTATCGATGGCACAGACTTAAATCAGCTCTTTAATGGGCTTGATACTCAACATTGTTTTGATGTTCTCCTAAAATATCTATTAGACCACGTCCTTATTAATATTCCTCTAAAAAAGAAGTCTTATAAACTTCCATGGTATACTAAGGGTTTGAAAAAGCTTAAGAACCTTCGGAATAAATACTGTTTGAAATTTAAATCTACAGGTTTTATAGAATTTAATGAAAAATTTATTCATTATAAAAGAGAGTTTGATTTTTTAAATAAATTCCTATATAAGCAATATATCTTGAATCTTGAGAGTCGTCTGAAATCTGATCCGAAATCTTTTTGGAGATATGTTCAAACCAAAAAAGGTACGTCTTACATTCCGTCGTCTATGTTTTACAATGATAAGGTATCGAACACTTTGTCTGATACTGCCAATTTATTTGCAAAATTTCTCGTTTCGATCTTTAGTAAAGATAATTTTAATAATATTCAACCAGAAAATGTTGATTCTTTCCTGAATTTCGGCAACCTCCGTCTATCTTTAAGTGATATTGAAAATGGTATTCTTAGCTTAAAAGATTCCCTTAAAAGTGACCTGGATGGTCTTAGTTCTCACATTCTATTAAAATGTATTAAAGCTATCTCTTTTCCGCTCTTACTGATTTTCAATAAATCTCTTGCTTCTGGCATATTTATTAATAAATGGAAAATATCTGTTATTTCTCCTATTTTTAAATCTGGAAATAAGAATAATATTGAAAATTATAGGGCAATTTCAAAGCTTACTAATATTTCTAAAGTTTTTGAAAAAATTGTGAAGGAGAAAGTTTATTTCGCGGTCAAGAATACTATCTGTCCTCACCAGCATGGTTTTGTTACGGGAAGGTCAGCTACAACTAACTTAAGCATTTTTACAAAATATTGCATTAATTCATTTGAAGATTGTAGTCAAGTTGACATTATTTATTCAGATATATCTAAAGCTTTTGACAAAGTTCGACATAATCTCTTAATTTCGAAATTGTCCTTGTACGGTTTTCATTCATCGTTCCTCTCGTAGCTTAAGTCCTACTTGTCTAATAGGGTATCTTGTGTTTCCATTGAGAATTTGAATTCTGAACCTTTTTTGGTAACATCTGGAGTCCCGCAAGGCAGTATCCTTGGTCCGTTACTATTAATTTTATTCATAAATGATATCTCAAGATGTTTTCCTTCAGTTAGCTTTTTATTGTACGCTGATGATTTGAAAATTTATTACAAAATAAACATTATTCAGATTGTCAAGTTCTTCAAACCGAATTGAATAATTGCCTAACCTGGTTTAAAAATAATGGACTCACTTTGAATCTGAATAAATGTTGCAGTATGACTGTCTCAAAGATTAATACACCCATAAGTTTTTCGTACTACATTAATGGCGTGGTTTTAAATAAAGTTAACGAAATACGTGATCTTGGTGTTTTCTTTGACTCTCGTTTTAGCTTTGTTTGCCATATAAATCGCATAATTCCGAAGGCTTATTCCCTTCTTGCGTTCATTAAAAGAAATAGTTCTGATTTTCTTGACCCTTATACCTTAAAGCAGCTCTATACTTCATTTGTAAGATCTAACTTAGATTATGCATCACTCATTTGGAACCCTTATTATGGTGTTCACATTAATCGTTTGGAGAGTGTACAAAAAAAAATTTCTTAAGTATGCATTACGCTCGATTTTTTTTTACTAAGCCTATTCCCTCGTATACTTCTCGGTCTATGCTTATAAGTCTTGAAAGTCACGAAAAGAGGCGGTTGATTCAAAGTATATTGTTTATTTATGATATTATTAATGGTAACATTGACTGTCCTTTGCTTCTTGAGTTTATAACCTTTAATATACCATCTAGATCGTTACGCTCCTCGGACTTTTTTCACATTAAATGTCACAGATCTAACTATGCCATTAATGAGCCCATTAATAGGTCTCTTTCAGTGCTTAATGATATATACAAAGATAGTTCCGTCGATTTTTGTATGACTAAAGTTGATTTTAAGTATGCTTTGCTAAGATTTTTGTAATAAACTATGTTAACTATATCGCTCTAAGTTATTTAAGTTCCTTTTACTTTAAGTAATTCTTTTTTAACGCAGAATACGTTATGTCTTTACGTTACGGTCTTGATCTGGAGCACAAAATTTTGAGAAAATGTTTGTCACTTTCATTATAAGTTTTTAATACTTATGCATGCATTGAAGAAAATTCAAGTATGGTCGTAACATATTTAATATGTCTTCTTTTGATTTGTATTTAAATAATCATATTGCTACATATAATTTTTTTGATTCTATAAGTAAATCAAAATTTAACTCCTTCAAATTTTGTATAAATTTTCATATGCTTTGTATTTTATGTATTATAACATCATGTGTAAGAGCAGTATGATTATCTGTGTGTTCATCACAGAACCAGTGTGAGAAAGAGAAGAAGTATAATGACCAAGTAGCGAACGATGTGTACATACACAACATTGATAAGCGAAGCAGAGAAACAAAATTGTGCTTACCCAGTTGGCCACGTCTTTAAGACATCCTCAATGTCTTACTGCCTTATTCATAAACCCATTTTAGAGGCAGCGTAACTTTAAACGGGCTTTAAACAAGAAAACGTTATTCATAAACATTTGTCGTAGTTGTTTAAGAGCTGCGTAACTTAAACGCCGAAATTGGCGTTCAAAGGTTACGTAAATACAACCATGATTTTTGTTTGTCTTTTCTTTTAATATCAAAGACATGCTCCATATGCGCCCTTTGCAGAATTTTTTTATGCGGCGGCCATTGTAAATCCATAGGAATTCTTAATTTTTGTAGAGATTTTCTATAGTTCAGACACAAACCAGAAAATGAAAAAATGTTTATGAATAACAATGTTAGCAAGGTTGCATAGAAGCTGCGTAAAGCCTTAAACAGTGCGTAACTAAACAAGCGTTTAAAGGTTGTTTAAGGAAATCTATTGAATAAGGCTGTTAATGACTAACGTATTCTACGGCTGACCTATGCGCCCGTGTTATCTAACACAGGCTTGAGCTTTTTTGTCTTAGTCTGTAAGGAATTTTTCCAAAGACTGAATAAATACCAAATACTAAATACTAAATACTAAATATTAGCTTTCTGACAAATATTGTTTTCAGAATTAAGAGTGGCTCAAACGCTTAAGCGTACATATGCAAAGTTGAACTTTTCAATAGTTCTTCAAAATGATAAATTATTTTATAAAACAAAAAAAAATATTTTTATTTGTTCAGAGTCTCCTCTATTTCATAACGTACATAAACTCTGTATTTTTTACAAACAATTTCATAATAACAAACAAAAACACCACATTTAACAGCGTGCAGTCAAGGACAAATTCGACAATAAATGAGTTTTTCGTAAGTTTTACATTGATACGTTTTGTTTACGCAGAATGGCACCTTCAGGAAAACAAACAACTATAGAAGAACGCTTGCTAATTGTTAAAATACATGAAGAGGGAAAAACTTTAAGAGAAATCGGAAATTTAATAAACAGAACTCATTCTACGGTGCAGTACATTATAAGAAAATATAAAGATGACTCTTCCATTGTAAATAAAAGCTGCCTAGGGCAAGGAAAAAAGATAAATGATCGCGAACAACGCATGATTTTAAAAGCAGTTAAGAAAAATCCACCGCTGTAACAGTGCAAATTAATAAAATTTTTAAAGAAAACACTAATAAGGTGGTATGTGATGAAACAATACGAAATGTTTTAAGAAAAAATTATTATCATGGCCGAATAGCTAGAAAAAATATTAGTCCAAAAAACAAAAGCACTCGCATAAAATTTGCAAAAGACTATATAGCCAAAAACATGGATTTCTGGAAAACGGTAAAATAAAACTCAAATACTGTTTTTTTATATTAAGTCTATTGTTTAAAGGTTTTATACACTGATGAGAGGAAATTGAATTTAAAAGGTTCGGATGGAAAGTGCTATGTTTGGCGAAAACCTAACTCTGAATTTATTTGCAAAATACAAAGGCTACTGTGCAGCATGGCGGTGGGTCCGTGATGGTGTGGGGTGTGTTTTAAGCTTAGGAGTTGGAAATATTCATTTTATTGAAGGCAATATGGATAAGTTTCAATATCTTAACATCCTTTAAGAGAATGTCAAGGAAAGTGCAGAGCGTTTGGGTATATTAAACAATTTTGCTTTCTATCAGGACAATGATCCGAGACACACGTCCATGGTTGCAAAGATGTGGCTCATCTACAATTGTCCTATACTACTCTAAACAGCCACTCAATCACCAGATCTCAATATAATAGAACATTTTTGGAAGAAATTATCCAGAAAATTAATTGAAGGAAGCTCTGAAGACCGAGTGGTACAATATTTCACCAGACGTATGCAAAAACTTGAGTCGGTGCCGAGACGGTTAAATGCTGTAATAAAGGCAAAAGGATTGGTCACTAAATAGTACTACATAACTTATGAGTTTTGTAATTTATTTTAAGAACATTTAATTTTGTACGATTACGATCGTTTTGGTATGAATTTTGTGATTTTGTTTGTTTCTGTTTGTTACTATGAAAATAATGTAAATAAATATATTTTGTGTACATCATGAAAAAGAGGGAACTCTGAAGAAATGAAAAATATGTTATTTTTCAGTATGAAATAAATTCATCATTTCGAAAAACTATTGAAAAGTTCAATGTTGAGTATGTACGATTAAGCGTTCTTTATCAAATTGTCCACCCCCCCCCCCCACCCCCTAAACGTTTGAATTTTTGAAATAAAAAGTACCACGGTGGCTTAAACAAAAAGTGCTTAGAATTTGTCAAAACATAAGTACAAATATAAAAAAAAATTTTATAAAGAACGCCTCATATACTCGTATATATATTAAAAAAAAAACAAAAAAAAAAATAAAAAACCTTACACATTGTATAACATATTTAGAAACCTTTTTTATGTCTTAACATAAATTATTATTGCTACGATCAATTTCAGTAACATATGGCTCATCTTACATTTTCGCATATGCGCCATTTTCTATTTTTAAAACATGATTAGGCCTTTTACTACAATTTTTAAAAATACTTTAAGTCTCTTTTAATTAAATCATTGTTGCGGTAAGGCCGAAAAAACCTAACTTTAGTCTTTTAAATTTTTCTAACTCCAATCCTATTTCTGTTCCAAATTTTTCTTTGTTTCAAAACCGCCTCTGGCTTCTTTTTTGAGATCTAGAGTTCCACAAGCGATTGATACACAACTCTACACACATGAAAAATATTTTTTTGTAGTTTTATCAAAATTTTCATAATCGTCAATGCCAATTATTTGAGCAAGTGTCTGATTTGACATGGAATGATCGATATATATAAATACATAAAAATTAAGGATTTATTATACAATGGTTGTTAAATGCGGGCTGAAAAAGAAACAGCATTGCTTCCATCAAATCATTTACATTCTTGCAAAAACAATATGTGACATCTACTGTATTTTCTCTGATGTGTTTGATATAAAGTGAAATTTCGCTCAATTTCGTTTGCTCATTCACCTACTCCAATGGCCGCTTACTGTGTAAGGTAGATATCATCAGTGCTTGAGCGGCAATGTTCGAAAAAATGTTATAGAGAATCGGATAAAGACGGTTTTATTAAATAATAAAAATAATTATAAATAAATAAATAAGAAAATAATTATTTATAAAAATTCGATTATAATCGATTCAAATAATCAGTGTAATCGATGGAACCGATGGCTCCATCTACCACTGGGAATTTTCACCTTGTAATAGAGGACCAAGCTCATATTTATCTTGCAAACAATTTTGAGATTTTTTTCAAGTATACGAACATCTTTAAATGACTCTTTAGTTATAGAGGAAAATACCTTCATCATACCTGCCTTTATATTGATATCTCTCTCTCTCTTTATTCTTCTTGGAAATGCTACAACTCAATAGATTAAGTTTGAAAAATCCAAAATTTTCACGCTAAAAATTTTCCAATTGAAACTATTTCAGACATTTTGTCAAAATGCTCTCATATAAAAGCTCTAAAAGTATTGAATGTGGCTCAGAAAGCTAAATTTTTTCATCAAAATGCTCTGACTTTGAGTATCAATCAAACTTTTGCGCACACAACTCCAATTGTCTTGTATGAAAACGTTCTGTCACTATAGATTGAATCCTTAAAACTTTTTCATTTAAATTTTTTTTTTTATAAAAGAAAAAAAAAAGAAAAACTCCGAACACAGACCAACAACAAGGAAAGTGGCCACACAAAATAAATAAATATATTCATGCTACAAGCTAACAGGATTTATCAATTTTGGTCTGACAGAAAAAATTGAAAAACTTATTCTTGTCAAAACCACTTTAGAGCGAAGACACACCAGGTCTTTCCTTACATATTGTTTTTTCTATTCCATTTTTTTCTATTTTTTTTTTGCATTTTTTTTTTCAATTTCTTAACACGTCATGGTTGATGTCTTGCTGCCGTGGTACTCGTTTTGTTGTGCTCACAAAACACTTCTTGTTATGGGCTGCCATGTTAAATCGTAGAGCTACAGCGTGATTGACAGGCATCCAATGAATCGTTGTTGACGGCTGCCTAATATTGTGCTCCATCAATTCGATACAGAGCGCATTACTGACAACGTAACAGCAACGGCAACAGCAACAGCAACGGCAACGCAACAAAAGCTTTAAATAAGCCGGGAAATACAAATAAAGCAACAAAAGAAAAAACAAAAAAAAGAAAAACAGCAACCCAAAAATACAAATAAAAAAAAAAAAATAAATAAAAAATAAAAAAATAAAAAACAAATAAATAAGATGGATAGAAAAATATTATAACACTCACAAAGAACGATGCTCTGCTGCATGGTAACGCAAAGTTAAGACAAATGCACCAAAAAATTTATAAAAAAAGAAAAAAAAAATTGAAATTGATTTGTTGTTAAAGTGTTGAAATTCAAATATGTATGTCTCGAGTAGAGTGGGCAGACAGACGCAGCATTGCGCCCGCTTGTTATGCTTACATAAATTGACGTTCTCATAAATAAATTAATCAATAAACAAAGTTTTACGTTGCACAAAAATTGGAAAAATTTTCAGAAAGTAGGACATGGAAGTCTTGGAATCAGAAATTTCATTACTTCTGATCATCACAGTACATACTGTATACATATTAAAGAATTTTTATAAAACGTGAACTCTATTTTCTATTCAAAGCCATTTTCGCGTGCAAATTTTGAAAACAATGAAACTTAACATGCTGAATATACAAATTCTAAAGAGAGAAATGAGAGTGAAAGAAATTTTTAGGCAGATAATAAAGTAGATATTTTCATCAATAACTAAAGAGTAATACAAGATGTCCCAATACTTGAGAAAAAAGTAGGAATATTTGCTAGAAAAATGTCAGCTTGGTTCACTGATGACACTACCTTACAATGTAAGCGATCATTGGAGTAGGTATGCGGCATGCGATGTAGATGTAGGACAGTGGTCGGCATTCTTGCACAGCCGCAATATTGGCATTTATACGTATTTGTGCATTCAAAAGCTTTGCAATCCCAGTCGGAAATATCGTAAGGTGCTTACTAAATAATTCATGTTTTCCTTTAGCTTATGGTGGTGAAAACGGGATCATGCGAAAGTTAGTATGCTGTTTGTTACATTTAGAGCACCTTACATCATCGCTTACGATAGCAACTACAAAAGGAATGCACGGTTAAGCCGATCATGTCTTCGTGTGATTATTTCCATATGTACTTTATTTCTTAAAGTAAGGGATATGCAACGGCATGATGACATAACGGTATTTAATTAACGTTACAAAGATATGAAGTGTTGCAAAAATCAAAAGAAAAAACGACTAAAGAACACAAGTATCGGCGGTGTAGAAACATCATTTGTGGAGTAATAAACTGATAAAATAAATTTTTGTCATTTTATCATTCCGTTCTGGTTTAATTTCTCGTTTTCAACATCAAAACATAACTGGCACATAAAAAAGCAATAAAAACATGAAAGAAAGTGAAAAGAGAGCAAAAAAATAAGCACGATCCATGGCCTTACGTTTAGCTTATTTTGTAAGTGAAAACGTAAGCAGTGCTTACAATTTCCGTTGCGAAGAAGGTTTAATGGCCACGGAAGCTTACTAGAGGTGGCCATGCCTTTGTAAAAGTAATGGGCATTCGGAAGGGACGTTTGCATGCCTCTCGGACGAAAAGTAAGTAGGCTATAAAGCATTATAGAAGGATGGTTTTTCCCACTGGAATGTTAAAAAAGTGTGTAAGAAGCTCTAGCAACGTACGTGTGGCCATACGGGAGGCGTCAGAGAAGCTCTTTACCCGCTCTGCCGCGAGATGCCGATCACTGATGTAAGAACAATATAAGCTTTACATATCCAGTGGTAAATGGAACCATTACGAAATCGACTACTTACAAATGATATATGTATGACCGTAGTCCCAGCAGTATCCGACCTAACAGAGAAAACAAAAAAATTTGTGAAAAAATATCTTTTTTTCTCCTCTACACACACAGTCTCCTTTTAACTCGAGACTACTTTTTCCAGCGATATTAATATTTTTTATGTCCTTTTTATAGTCAGAATCTCCTCAAAAAAAGCCATCAACAGCAGACTCCACCTCTTCATTAATGACAAACATTTTACCACCAAGCCATTTTTTCAAGTTTATAAACAGAAAATAGTCCGAGAGAGCTAAATCGGGCGATTCATATTGAGAGGGCATGTGGCAAGCCTCGATATGGGTAATAAACCACAGCCACTCCCCGAAGTTAGGCAGACTGGCATACACCAGAGGGTTCTGACTTCCCCTGGTACCAAATTTTAAGTCTTTGGTCGGACTTTATACGAGTCGTTTCAATTCGATCACTCATAGCCTTCTGTCTTCTTCAACAGTGCTGTCAAAAATTGGACTTCCTGAATGTGCCACATTTCAGGTTAACCGCGCCGGCGACATGCCCGAAATCATATTTTAACATTATCTTTCTTGTAAATTCAATTTTTAGTTTTGAAAATATGCAATCTCAGTATTTTATATCGACTCGAAGCTGTACAGCTCTATATAACCTAAAGGGTATTATTTAAGGGCTGTATTGTGTCAAAATATGAGCGAAATATGAGCGAATTTTCCGATTGGATTCTCCGTAAACAGTTCTAATCACGGTATTTAAAACTTCCCCAAAGTAAACCCAAAATTTATAGATTCACTCATATGTAGTTTGATTTAAAAATTTTTCAACTAAAACGAAGACTGGTTTAATCACCATGGAACCTGGTTCAAATCACTAGTTAAATTACAGGTTAATCAAACTCAAACTCAATACTAAACTCAAAATCAAACTCAAACTGAAACTCAAAACTAAACTCAAACTCATACTCAAAATCAAAATCAAACTCAAACTCAAACTCAAACCCAAACCCAAACCAGAACTCAAACTCAAACTAAAACCAAAATCAAACTCAAAAATAAAATAAAAATCAAAATCAAAATCAAAATCAAAATCAAAATCAAAATCAAAATCAAAATCAAAATCAAAATCAAAATCAAAACCAAAATCAACATCAAAATCAACATTAAAATCAAAATCAAAATCAAAATCAAAATCAAAATCAAAACCAAAATCAAAATCAACATCAACATTAACATCAAAATCAAAATCAAAATCAAAATCAAAATCAAAATCAAAATCAAAATCAAAATCAAAATCAAAATCAAAATCAAAATCAAAATCAAAATCAAAATCAAAATCAAAATCAAAATCAAAATCAAAATCAAAATCAAAATCAAAATCAAAATCAAAATCAAAATCAAAATCAAAATCAAAATCAAAATCGAAATCGAAATCGAAATCGAAATCGAAATCGAAATCGAAATCGAAATCGAAATCGAAATCGAAATCGAAATCGAAATCGAAATCGAAATCAAAATCAAAATAAAAATCAAACCCAAACTCAAATTCTAAAATTAAACTCAAAATCAAACTCAAAATCGAAATCAAATTAAACTCAAACTCAAACTTAAAATCAAAATCAAAATTAAGATTAAAATTAAACTAAAAATCAAAATCAAAATCAAAATCAAAATCAAAATCAAAATCAAAATCAAAATCAAAATCAAAATCAAAATCAAGATCAAAATCAAAATCAAAATCAAAATCAAAATCAAAATCAAAATCAAAATCAAAATCAAAATCAAAATCAAAATCAAAATTAAAATTAAAATTAAAATCAAAATCAAAATCAAAATCAAAATCAAAATCAAAATCAAAATCAAAATCAAAATCAAAATCAAAATCAAAATCAAAATCAAAATCAAATCAGGTTGGACTCTATCCCATTCTCTTTGAATGGAATGGATGTTATGACAAATGGTTCGAACGAGAATATTTAAAAAAAAAAATAAAAAAAATTCGATCTTTTTATGAATTTATTCCCGAAATCTGTTGTATCTGTTGTAATCTCCAGTGTCAATGTGGCATTCAAAAGATTTAATCTTATTTGTCAACAACGTTACTTAATAAATACAAATTAAAAAATGAAAAAAAAAAAAAAAAAAAAAAAAATATATATGTAGCGAGTCTTGTATACGGGCCCTTGTATAAAATAAAAAAACAAATCAAAATGGAGTAAGTTGATATATAAATTCCATCAAAAGTGCTGCACGCACAGAATAGAAAAAAAAATAAATCAAAATTTCCATCAATCAAAATTCATGGTCACATGCGGGAAAAACTTTGCAACGTCCTTAGATGTCCTAATTAAGTTTCCAAAATCTTGGTATGACAAAAATGTTGTCATCTCGGTTTATTTTGCTTGCTTTAAATTCTATCCAAATTTTTTGATATTTCCCAAGAAGCTGAACTTGAAATTGTTGCTTGAGTTCGGGGAATAAGGCGGAGAGATAAAAGTTCTATTTCACATCGTTCATCCTTAAATACTATGTTTCATAAACTCTATATTTTACATACTTACCTACTCAGTTACTTTGGCAAGGCCTCGAGCAATTACCAAATGCCAGCATGTGTTTGTATGTGTGTTTGAGTGTGAGTTTGTATGTAGGGGGGGGAGGGGGGGGGGGGGGTGGTATGTGTGGTTGATGCAGCTAGTTACCTAAACATATCAGCAAAAGTTTTAAATGTACTTTTAAAACATTTCGCCTCATTGCCTAACTCATGCCTGCCTAACTCATGCCCGCCTGCTACTAACTCCATGTTTTTAACATGCTCGCACTTGGTATCATAAGTAACCAGTTTTTTTACAATTTTCCAAAAAAAAATAAGAAGAAAAAAATACCAAAAAAAAATATACAAAAACAACAAAAAATGAAAACTTTGCACCCATGTAAAACAAGTTGTAGCCTGCAGGCGCGGCAAAGTTTCATATGTAGCTGCCTCTTGATAGCGTTTGAACCAAAAATGGTAGAAAAAAAAAAACAAAAGTTTCAAAAGCGTAAAATGGCAGAGGGTGGTGAGGAAAAGCCTGCCTAGATCTACACATGCAATGCCCTGGTTAAAGCTTTACATGCTTCATTTAGATGAGCAACGAGTTTAACATGTAAGCCAACGCTGCCTAATTTTTTAAACATTTTAATGACTCAGTGGGATGTAAGCATAATATTTGGGGGGGGAGGATTTTTGGGCTTTTGCTAAGCCCATTTAGAGTTAGGTACTGATCAGCTTTTGCGACAGCGTGATTACGATTAGGGCACACATTTGTGTCAGAAAATTGGCATAGAAGCCGTTGGATAGGGACCACATTGATGCAAAACGGTGACTGTTAGCAAATGTTGAGATTTTAAGGTTTCTCAACCCTGATAAATTTTAAATTGCTATAATATTTTATGATATATCATCGATTTGATGCATAAAGTTGTGCATTTCTTCTGATTAAAAGGCTGATTTTTTATTCGAATTTAAGCTACGACTGTGCATAAAGTCTTTCTAGAACATAGATGGTATTGCTAGGCGATATACTTTTAAAATGGCATCTAAAAAACGATGGCAGTCAAAATTTCGGCCAGTTTCAGGCATTAGTCTTGGAAACAACTTCTTTACTTTTGTAACATTAAAAAAAAAGTGAATGAACAGATGTTGGTTGTTTCTTGGACACACCCTTCGGTTTCGACGTGACAGCGTTTCCTTTTCCCTGTCTTTATTCTTTCCCTATTTTTCCCTTTTTTTTTTTGTTTTTTTTTTGTTTTTTTTCCCCAAACTAGCACTCATCATTATCCTTATTCCTATATTTATCCTAATAATTATTCAACTTCTTGTACAAACTCTTAATTAAATCGATGCCTAAAATCCTGATCTTTACCAATCCTGGTCCCACTTCTTTTTCCAATCTTAGTCCTCAATCTTCTCCTTAGTGTGTTAAAACTCCTTATTCTATTTCTCAATCCCCATTCCTTTATTATGTTCCTCATCCTTACTTTCATATTCCTCCATATTTTTAAAATTAACATTAAAATTTATATTAACATTTATATTAACATAAACATTAACATTAACATTAACATTAACATTAACATTAACATTAACATTAACATTAACATTAACATTAACATTAACATTAACATTACCATTAACATTAACATTAACATTAACATTAACATTAACATTAACATTAACATTAACATTAACATTAACATTAACATTAACATTAACATTAACATTAACATTAACATTAAAATTAACATTAACATTAACATTAACATTAACATTAACATTAACATTAACATTAACATTAACATTAACATTAACATTAACATTAACATTAACATTAACATTAACATTAACATTAACATTAACATTAACATTAACATTAACATTAACATTAACATTAACATTAACATTAACATTAACATTAACATTAACATTAACATTAACATTAACATTAACATTAACATTAACATTAACATTAACATTAACATTAACATTAACATTAACATTAACATTAACATTAACATTAACATTAACATTAACATTAACATTAACATTAACATTAACATTAACATTAACATTAACATTAACATTAACATTAACATTAACATTGACATTAACATTAACATTGACATTAACATTAGCATTAACATTAACATTAACATTAACATTAACATTACCATTAACATTAACATTAACATTAATATTAACTTTAACATTAACATTAACATTAACATTAACATTAACATTAACATTAACATTAACATTAACATTAACATTAACATTAACATTAACATTAACATTAACATTAACATTAACATTAACATTAACATTAACATTAACATTAACATTAACATTAACATTAACATTAACATTAACATTAACATTAACATTAACATTAACATTAACATTAACATTAACATTAACATTAACATTAACATTAACATTAACATTAACATTAACATTAACATTAACATTAACATTAACATTAACATTAACATTAACATTAACATTAACATTAACATTAACATTAACATTGACATTAACATTAACAATAACATTAACATTAACATTAACAGTAACATTAACACAAACATTAACATTAACATTAACATTAACATTAATATTAACATTAACATTAACATTGACATTAACATTAACATTAACATTAACATTAACATTAACATTAACATTAACATTAACATTAACATTAACATCAACATTAACATTAACATTAACATTAACATTAACATTAACATTAACATTAACATTAACATTAACATTAACATTAACATTAACATTAACATTAACATTAACATTAACATTAACATTAACGTTAACATTAACATTAACATTAACATTAACGTTAACATTAACATTAACATTAACATTAACATTAACATTAACATTAACACTAACATTAACATTAACACTAACATTAACATTAACATTAACATTAACATTAACATTAACATTAACATCAACATCAACATCAACATCAACATCAACATAAACATCAACATCAACATCAACATCAACATCAACATCAACATCAACATCAACATCAACATCACCATCACCATCAGCATCAACATCAACATCATCAACATCAACATCAACATCAACATCAACATCAACATCAACATCAACATCAACATCAACATCAACATCAACATCAACATCAACATCAACATCAACATCAACATCAACATCAACATTAACATCAACATCAACATCAATATCAACATCATCATCAACATCAACATCAACATCAACATCAACATCACCATCAACATCAACATCAACACCAACATCAACATCATCAACATCAACATCAACATCAACATCAACATCAGCATCAACATCAACATCAACATCAACACCAACATCAACAAAAACAACAACAACAACAACAACAACAACAACAGCAACAATAAAAATCTTGTTAGTTATGATTTCTACAGTTTTTTGCGTGGCAACCAACACTGCTCACAAACAACAAAATAACACAATGAAACCGGACTATGAAACCGGAAAAGGACTAAAAATAGATTAAAGATATGCATTAGGACAACAATTAAGAAACACCTAAAACACACCTTTCAAAACTAGGAAAGTAATTCGGTATATTTGATTAAGTCAAAAATTTGGTCATGGATTCGAACAAGATGCCCCATTTCGAATAAAGACAGACTTGACTGAATACCTGAAATTCTTGAGTCAAGGATAAAAAATAAAAACACAAAAAAAAATTAAATTTTAAGGGAATTAAAGGAATTTAAGGGGAGGGTTGTATTAACCTTTCTACGACTTAATAATTTTATTAAAATTAAATTCATTTCGATTTTTATGGCTGCTAAACTTTTTTTGGATTTGTCATCAATAGTTTTTTTTTGCGCTATAACTCATGTGGGTTTAATTTACTTTGAACTCAGTGTATTAAATGAACGCGGCTTTTTAAAAAAAGTACTTAGCGGTAAAATACATCCATCATTCATGTAATTTTCTGGCTATCCCGCTGTGTTATATGCTTTAATGGATTTTTTTATTTCCCATTTAACATATCTAAAAGGACTGTATGAGGTTGGGTGGGTGTCACCGTGGGTGGTGAGTGGTGGCGGTGGTTTTGACACTGTCACCAACACCATGGAATGGTACAAACACCACTTGAGCTGTCACTCATTTATCTGTGTTAAAACTCAACAGTTTTTGTCATTTTCACCCAATATAATTTTCTTAATGGCGGCATTTAGCGTTATTAACGTAATAACTTAATTGAAATTCAATTAATTAATAATCAATGCTATTTAATTTCTTAATAAATATTATTAATGGCAGTTATTAGATGGGCGTTTAGGATTTAACACGATTTGAGTAGATATTATTTTCTTTACAGTGCATTCAGCGAGCTTTCGCCACGACAGGTCGACTGGCAGGCAGGGCGGGCAAGCAGGGTAGTGAAGCAGGGCAAATAAACAGGGTAGACAAGCAGGGTAGCCAAAAAGGCCAGGCAGTCCAGGGCAGGCAGTCAGGGCTGTCAGGCTCGACCAACAACACGAAGGTTTTGCTTGCCACCAGAAATGGAAATTTATTAGTATCTATAGGATTGAAGTTGTTGTTATATATATATATATATGATAGGATTCTTCGATAATTTTAGGTTTATTTTCTTTTTGAGATAGTTTGTATCAGTTTTTTTTTTATGTGTTATTATTTTTATAGAATATATTTTGTATCTTCATGAGTCGACCAGCAGCAGAGATGTAGCAGTAAACACACTCACTCCTAAACGCACCTAAAGCCAAGCATCAATTTATATTCATACATTCATACATAGCATAGAGAGATATCCGATATGATATCTGATACAAAGTGATACATTGTTGTTGTGGTATATTTATATGTTTGTAGTTTCCTTGCCGCAACAGGCCTTAACTTAAGTCTCTACTTTGCTCAGCTCTAAGCTGCTGTGGCTGCTGCTGTTACTGCTGTGCTCCTCAGCACTCCGACCTCAGGCGTTCACCCAGACAACCCCAACAGTGCCTCCATTCACCATCTTCCAACTATGATCCACACTTTGCAGCTCAGCTGAGGCAATTTGGGTCGTCGAAACGGCACGTTGAGCCTCACTCACTATCTGTGCATCGTTGGAAGTGAATAAAACGTGATGTATCTACAGTCGAGATGTAGTTCGCTATATAAACACAATTGCACAGATACACAAACGCATACACACATCCATATAGATAGCGACATACGTATTTATATCTTCTTTATGAGTTATTGTGGTCATAGTATCAAATGTTATTTTTTTTTTTTTAGTTTATTTGTTTTTGTTATATTTATTACTTTGTTGATTTCAAGATACTTTTTTAAGTTGATACCTGGACTGGTTCCAGCACGCTTCGGATTTGTCAAACCGCAAAGGTAACCACAGGAATAAGATAAACATACACACACATACATGTGTGTTTGAGCACCAAGTATTTGTGAAAACAAAAGCAATTTTGGTTAAAAAAACACATTTCAATACTTGCATCTTTTAGTATTGCTCCCTACACTCTGAACCATTTAAAATAAAATGTTTCCAAAGCAAAATTTAGTATTTATAAAGAAATTTTTATCGATTTCGCAAGAGACCTCTTAATTCTGATCTGTAGCCATGGGTGGTTTTTCGGGGGGAGTCTTGAAAAAGTTTCATTGATTTATTTTGCAAGAGTTATTTTTGACTGGAGTGAGGTCATCCAAAAATTATTAATTTTTTATGTTGATTTTTTTATTTTATTAAAGACTAGTTGATATACCCGGTTTTACTCGGGTGAAAAACGTAAAATTTGGATATTTAGCAGTCGTTATAATACTTTTAAAAATCCAAATAATGAAAAATAAGCTCCACTAAATTGATTATCAAAATACCTTAAAGCTCATATTAAAGATACATGTTTTATCCATCGGTTGAAAAGAGATACCGGGAGGCCGAGCAAATAGATTTATAGCGTTAACTTTTGATCGGAAAGAGATATTGGTATTATTTTTTCACACAAAATTATTCTTGTATCTAAACTAATCCATTAAAAGACTAAACACAACATTTGAAAATTAATTTCTTTAAAAAATCACAGGGTTAAGGTCTTGTTTTTATATGACAGAAAAAGTAAATAAAATTTTAGGTAAAACTGAAACCAGTTTTCCTATTTCCGCCAAGCTTAAAACATCCTACTCACGTCAAATCTCTCATTCCATTTCGAATCAAAACAGACATGACTGAATAGGTGTGACACCTAAAAATCTTGACTCAAAGCTTAAAAAAAAGAAGTCAGCTGTATAGTAGACATACATGTAGGTTTTATCCTTTATCTTTGAATTTAATTAAATGCTACCTTTTTATGTCCAAGTATATTAAAGAAGAAAACTATTAACAACAAGAACGACTCTGTATAGAGCAAATCATATAGCAGACTAGACAGACTGTTTCGTTGGTCGCTATCCAACACATCAGTAGTCTTGCATGACTTTGACTGTGATATACTCAGTTACTTAGGTTCGCCAGAACTCAACTAGTGTCGAGAAAATAGAAATTTACTTTTGACTGAAAGAACAACGCTTTCTATTTTTAGCAACTGAGCTTCTATCTACTTTCAGTTACATACATACCATCAGAGGGCAACACAATCGTAATTAAACTTTCAGGCATGGCTCTAATTGCATGTAGCTTTCCAAAACTGGATCACAGCTGTTACTACTATCAAAGCTTGTAGTGGGGGTTTTTTTTTTTTGTTATTCTTCTTTTTCCACAATTCCGTTTTTGGGTTCATCTTGTTTGTCTGAATTATACGTAAGCGGTATGGAGATATTCGTTTTTATGAAAACTATTTGTTTGTGCTAAACACACAACTAATCAAATGTACTTTTATTTTAAGGGCAGACTCTTCCAGCAGAATCTTTGAATTGAATTTAATGTGAACTTTTCATTCAATTATATTGAAAATTTATACTTTATCCCTGTCCTTATTATTTCGTTTCCTTTGTTTCCAAACATGTCCTCATCTTTATTTTTGTTTTTATATTTGTTATATTCTTGTCCAAACTTATGTGCTGCTCCATGTCCACCTAATTAGGTCATTCCTGACCTAAGGGGCAATCAATTGAAACATGTGTAGGATCTTCTAAGCGTGGTGGAAAGTTGTAGAAACATGTCAATCATAATCTAAGCCAAGTGTTATGACCTTACCTGAGTCAACTTAAGTTACTAAGCGATCCTCTCTTCACAAACGTTCTCTTTACCACCAACTGCAACTTTTGAGTTGTAGAAATTGGTGAGTTTTCAATTCGAGTTGATTAGAATTGAAGAAAACATTGAAAGGTTAAAGCCTAGGTCCATGGCCAGGTCGGGATTCGAACTCGGTCGCGTTGGGATGGCAGTCAAACGAGCTACATGCTCGATTACAGAGACCACCCATTGAGAATTGTAATATTATATATTCAGAAAAAAATCATATGCATAAAATAGCCGATAGGGTCCTGACAACAACAAATTCTCCTTAGATCTAACGTAGGCCTTAGCAATACAAGTTCAAATGTCCAAATTGAATTTTATTTCGCTTATTTGCTGTAAACTGTTGAGATTCTCGAAAAAAAAATCAACCAATACACTAAAAAAAAGGCTATTTTGATAATGGACCACCTTGACCACCCTAAAAGTTTTAAGACCTCTATGGACATATGGAACTCAAATTAAAGGAAATGACTTCAGGATAACAAATTTACACTTACTTCGTTAAAATTTACGTTTCCTTGCAAATTTACACAGATAATAAAACTATCTTAACACTAAAAGTATAATTTTGCCAATTACTGTCGCAAATAGAAAAACTTTAATAACTATACAAAGGATTTTAATGCGAAACTAATTTAAAAAAAAATTTTTGGTCTAAAAAAATTAAGCTTGAAAAAATTTTTAAAAAGTGTATTTTTTTTCGAAAGACTCACTGAGGCCCTTAAGGCATATACAATAGGTTACAAATTTGAAAAAGGCGGTCGCCATTTTGTTTTTTTTCGGCGGAAAAAAGTTATCCTAGTTCAGACGATAGCCTCGTAAACAAGGATTAATTTGGTTTTTTTTTCCTCAGATATACCAGACTGGTGATATCGTGCATACCGTCAATTTTAGGGCATTTAAAAAAATCAAATAATGTCAAAAACCAATTCAGAAATTCTGAAGAAAATTTTTTTGTAGTCTTTAAATGTTAATAAATAGGTATATGTGCAAAATTTGAAAAAGATATCTTTTTTCCTTCTACAAAAAAAAAAAATTCACGAAAAAATTTTTTTTTAAATTTGTAACCTATATGCCCCTTTAAGAGGTTGCCTCCTTGGTGTCATAGTTCCAATATTTTTTATTTTCGTAATAAGATCTTTTTTTTCTTGCTGTTGTAAATAAAATTTTTCGTAGCACTTCTACTCAACGAGAACTAATTCCATGCAACGATATTGCATTTTTGTTGCATAAACTGTGACCTGACGAGATCATAATTTATTTTTCTCGTAGAGCATATCCTTCATTTCTGTTTAATAACATTAATCATTCTATGCAACGCTGTTGCAACGCCGTTGCATGATTGATGTATTAACGATATTGTACCAGATATCTTCGCGACCTCTTGACATCATGAACTTTCTGTTTATTTTTATTATTTTATTTTTATATTTGTTTATATAATAAGAACCAGAGTATAATATTTTTTACCATATTACCTACACATATCTCATTATAATTCCATGTAATAAATTATTATTGTGGCTTGTAAATGACTGACTGAAGAAATTCGCCAAAGAATGGCGATTATTTCCGGGTCGCTCGGAAAGAGTTCTGACAATGATACGGTAGACGAGTAATTATTAGATTTTCGCTTTATAGCACTGAACAACAAAATCAATTTTTTTCCAAAATAACAAGGTTCTGACAATGGATTTTGGTAGAGGGAACAAAAAAACAATACACGTGTGTCGACGTTTTGAATGTTTACGTATGAGTCTTATTTTAGGGGGGATTTAAGTTTCCCCTTATTTGAACATTCTTATAGTGAATCGGCATAGGAAATCATGTTATCCTTACATTTTGGGTATAGGATGTGTTCTGAGGATTTATGTAAAATACTACGAGAAATATTTTTGTGGAACATTTTAACCCCCTAACTTATCAATTTATGGGCTTTTTTGACCTTTTTGTGAAAAAATGCAAAAAAGACCCATAAAAAAGGATATAATGGGTTAAAATGTTCCACAAAAAAATTTGGCACAAAATTCTACTATGAGTCTCTGAATACATCAAAGCTAAAAATTCAATTTAAATGCCAGTAATTAGTCAAAACTAAATATGTGTTTAAGGGTTAATTTCGTACTCATTCAGAATTTATGCTTAAATGTCGCACAAAAATTGGTTTTAGGGGGTATATTTCTGTGAAAAAAGTGTTTTACTCATTTCGGGTATCATACCAGCAATAGCAATGAATCTGCTATTGGAACATTTTAACCCGTTGTAACCTTGTTTTATGGGTCCTTTTTGCCTTTTATCACAAAAGGGTCAAAAAAGACCCATAAAATTGAGTAGTAAGGGGGTTAAAATGTTCAACAAAAATATTTCTTGCAGTATTTTACATAAATCCTCAGAATACATCCTATACCCAAAATGTAAGGACAACATGATTTCCTATGCCGATTCACTATAAGAATGTTCAGAAAGAGCGAAATATAAATCCTCCCTAAAATAAGACTCAGATGTAAACTTTAAAAACGCCAAAACACGTGTGTTATTTTTTTGGCCCCCCTATCAGAATCCTTTGTCAGAACCTTGTTATTTTTTTTTGTGTTGAACAGTGTTATTATTTAAGTCAAAAACATGCTTGCTTGGAAAAAATAAATTTTTACTTTCCTTTTAATTCCTTTTATGGCATTTTTGACCAATTTAAGCCATTTTAATTAGATCTTTAGTGTGGGGTAAAATAAGTTTTATCTGCAATAACCATACCTTTTAATATAATTTGACACTTTTATAAATATTTTTTGCCCATGTCTCCACTTTAATGAGCGCCAATGTTCTGCCATTTTGGCTTTATTGCATTAAAGCCATATTTGGCATTTTATCTTTTTTTCCTATTGTTTATTTATTTGCTACTCCTCGCGAAAAAGCAATATTTCGACCATCTAAGAACTTTTTTTTTCAAGTGTTGTTAACTGTTGCCCAAAAATATAATTAATGACTTTTCCATCGTAGATTCAATTAAGTTTTAATAACACATAACATAAATATTGTAACATTTACACCCTGTTTCTGCTGGCTTATGTTGTATACTGTTGTTGTTGTTACTGTTTTTTTTTCAAGTGTATTTATTGCCAAACAGATACATGTATCTAGAAGAACTCGATATTGAATTCGCTACAGTGTGTGATGAGACGCAGTGAACCAGAGCCAAGCTCACTTTGGCTGAATTAAAGCAAATTTATGTGTGTAGCACTAAGCTGCAGATGGAATGGGTTGGCATGGAATGGAGGAAAAAGTAGTTGCCCATAGAGGAGTGAAGCAAACAAAGTTGAAGTCAAGATAATAATGGCAAAAATAAAGGCAAAATATTGAAAAGAGATTTAAGCTGCAGAGATGTAGGAAATGTTAAGAAAGAAGGAAGGGGATGTCCAAGAAGGTACGCTGCTTATTGGGGAAAAGTTACTGGAACGAATGAGCGAATGCAGTGGGTACACATAGAAGCTTGAATCTCAAACTCGAATTCATTGTCAATGCTTGGTGTTGGTGATGTAGCAGCCATGAAAATTGATAAATGAAAAGGCTTTTAATTCAAGGGAAAAACCCCCAGAATCCTCATCATAAACAATGGCCAACCTTCAGCTGAGCCATTGTTAACACGCTGCTAATATTGTAAGGCAGTCGAAATCTTTTATACAAGCATTAGTCGAAAATTATTATCATCCACTCAAACTAAAAAGCAAACAAACAAATTAACAAACAAACATACACGTACGGCTTATCTGAAAACACGCGCAAGATCCGAACAAGTCCAGCTATGTCGGCGCGCGAATTTTTAATATGAAGGTATTTAGGGAAGTTAGAATGATGCTTATCAATACAAATATAAACAAGTTAAAAACGTTTCAAAATTTATAACCAGTTAAAAGGATAACTTTTCTCTACGCTTAGAATTCCTTATTTTGTCAAATGGGTGAGTCCATGAAATACGAAAAACTTCCAATGACTTAAATAGTTCCATAGTAAACACTTTTTTCATAGAAAGTAACCCCCTAAAATCAATTTTTTTGCGACATTTTAGAATCAATTCTGTATAAGTACGAAATTAACCCTCAAACATATTTTCAGTTTTGACTTATTTCTGGCATTTAAGTTGAATTTTGAGCTTTAATGTATTCACAGACTTATAGTAATATTTTATGACAAATTTTTTTGTCGAATACTTTAATCCGTTATATCCTTGTTTTATGGGTCTTTTTTGCCTTTTTTCACAAAAGGGTCAAAAAAGACCCATAAATTGATAAGTTAGGGGGTTAAAATGTTCCACAAAAATATTTTTCGTAGTATTCTATATAAATCTTCAGGACACATCCTATACCCAAAGTGTAAGGATAACATGATTTCCTATGCCGACTCACTATAAGAATGTTCAAAAAAGGAGAAACTTGAATACCCCCTAAAATGAGACTCATTCGTAAACTTTCAAAATGCCAATAAACGTTTTATTTTTTTTTTGTACCCTCTACCAGAAACCACGGTCGGAACTTTGTTATTTTGGAAAAAAATTGATTTTGTTGTTCAGTGTTATTTGCAAGAGGCCGTGTAAAGCTTGCAGATGTGTTATAAGAAGTTCAATAGGTTCTGTGGACTAGTTATTTAGGATCTTTAACTAATGGGTCCCACTATGGACTCATTTGGAACATTTGTTGGGCATTAGTGCAAGAAGTTTACAGAATCCAAATAAAATTTAAACGTTTGAACTAGTTTAAAGAATAGTAACTGTGGAATCTATTAGTTTAAAAGGTATTGTCTTATTTCTAAGTAGCCCAAAGATCCCATAAAAACCCAATGAGGCCACTAGTTTTCTCACTAATCCCATTGGCACCTTTTCGCCCTAGAGCCATCAATATTTGTGCAAGGATTCAAAACATCCCGAAAAGTTTCCAATGAGCAATCTCGTTCCACAAACAGTCTCTGTGGAACATTTTTTAAAAAATTAATGATTTTTGTTCAAGTAGTCAACTGACCGCAAAAAAGGTTAAATTGGCCCAACTATTTTCGTAGGTAGTCTGAGTGGAACTCATTCGTCAAAAACTCATTGATCTTTTACCAAAGAGTCTACAGGACAAAAACAATTTTCAATTCACCAAAAACATAGTTACATAGATAATCCTAGGGGATCATATTTGTACAAAAAATATAAGTTTTTGCATAAGTTGTTAAAAGAACACAAATAGCATTGCAAGGACCAAATCAATGATATAGTTCATTCAAGTGGAATTTTGTTTAAAAATCATTAAATTTTTTTGCAAAAAGTTCACAAACTCAAAAAAAAGGTACAATTGGATAAATAGATCCACAAATAATCCGAGTGCAATCCATTTGTTGAAAGATTATAATTTTTTTAAGGTGTCTACAGGACTTTAAAATCTTGAATGACCAAATTAGTGACAAACTAGTAGATAATTCAAGTGGAATCAATTTGTTATTCATTGAATTTTTCAAAAAAGATCGCAAGACCAAACCAACGTTGCAATGAACCAACTAGTTCATAGTTAATCCTAGTGGAACTAATTAGTTAAAAATTTATAGATTTTTAAATAAGGAGTTCACAGAACCTAAAACAGTTCCGATGAACAATTTGTCAAAAAGTCATTAAATATCTTGCAATAAGTTCACAAAATCAAAAAAGGCCCAATTGAACAAAAAGATCCACAAATAATCCAAGTGGAACCCATTTATTGAAGAATTATTATTTTTTTAAGGTGTCCGGAGGACTTAAAAACTTGCAATGACAAAATTAGTGACATACGCGAAAATAATTTAAGTGGAACCTATTTGTCAAAGTCATTGAATTTTTCGAAAAAGCTCACACACCCAAAAAAACTGCAACGGTCCAACCAGAATTTTTATCAGAAGAAAACAAAAGTTCCAATGACAAAATAAGTGATATAAATAATACAAGTGGAACCCATTTGTCAAAAAAATCATTAATTTTTCCAAAAAGTTCACAAAACCAAAAAAGTTCCATATATATATCCAAAAATAATTCGAGTGAAATACATTTATTAAAAGATTACGATTATTTTAAGGAGTCCACTAGACCCTAAAAAGTTGCAATGACCACATAAATGACATATATTAGATAATTCAAGTGGAACCTATTTGTCTAAAAATCATTAAATTTTTTCCAAAAAGTTCACAAAACCAAAAAAGTTTTAACTGCCAAATAGATACACAAATAAACTCAGTGGAACCTATTTATTTTCCAGGAGTCCACAAGACCTTTAAAAGTTTATGTATTTGTCTAGGGCAGGCCCGTAGACAAGGGGGGGGTTTTTAGGGTTAAAACCCCCCCTTATGGTCCAAAAAGTATAAAAAAATAATATAGCGAAATACAGCGAAAACATCAACAAGCTTAAGTATCGAAAAAAGTTCGATACATTCAATTGAACTTTGTCTACGACCAGCAATTTAAGAATTTATTGCGTTCACAGGTGTAACGTGAAAGTGGTGAAATTTTGATTGCGTTTCGTTAGATAAGTTTAAGAGTTTCTATTGTTAATTTTACTGTGCCAAAACTACAAAAATTAGTCTACTTAATTGGCTGTAGAAACCAGAAGTAAAAAAAGGCTAGAACGGTGGAAAGTAAGTGCTTGATTCAAATGGTTTTTCTTCCTTTATCAATGCGTAAATGTGTTAAAAAGTTGCCGAATATTTCTGAATGTTTGAAAGCTGTGTTTTTTTTTTTTGGTAGCGTGTTTGCATTGATTGAATATTAATGGATTAACTTTTTGCTTGATGCGGAACCGACAAAATCCGAATAATATTATATTTCATCTGTATTGTACAGGGTTTTCCAATAAGAGGTGTTATTGTGAATCGCCCGCTATTGTGAAGCGCTCACTTTTAAAGCTTTTATTCTTTGACATTTGACAAGTAGAAACTATGCCATTACTAAAAATGGAACGATACAACAACGTCGTGACTTTGCTGATTGGGTCCTTGAAATGCATGAAAATGATCCGGAATTCCATCGAAAAATCATCTTGACTGATGAGGCCCATTTCCACCTCGGTGGCTACGTCAACAAGCAAAATTTTCCGAGCATCTGGGGCTCGGAAAATCCAAGAGTTATTGTTGAGAAGCCCCTTCATCCTCAACGTGTGACTGTTTGGTGCGGTTTATGGTCCGGCGGGGTCATTGGACCTTACTTTTTCGAAAATGAGGACATAGGGCAGCCACTTTGCGATTTGGTTATGGAAAATTTCATGAAAAGGATATTGTGCTGAAAGCGTGGTCGTGGTGGCCATTTGGCTGATGATGCTTTTCATTATTAACGGCATACCTTCGGATGATTATTATGAAATAAACATCCGATCATATATCTCAAAAAATGGCATTTTTCTTTGAATACCAAAATAACAACTCTTATTGGAAAACCCGATAGAAAACGTTCAAGAAACTTTGGAATCTGAAAAGTCTTCAGAACTTCCTTTGTAACCTGCAGTTGTAGAAAGCTTAAATGTTGACAGCTATGTGGAAAGCGGTACAAGTACAAGTACAAGTACAAGTACAAGTTGCGGTATTAATATTTTACTTTTAATGCTTATAACTCTAAGTTTGTGTGTATGATTGTAGAAATTTTTCCAGAAATATCATTTGATTCATCGGAACTGCATTCGACTTCGAGAGTATATCAATGTCCAAATAACGATATTTTCAAGTTGATGAGCAATATTTCCGATTCGAACCGCCTTGAAAGTTTTCAAAGCATTTATGTGCCTCCACCAAATTTTAATTTTCCTGCCGGTGGTTCTCGCAAACTCCGATTTAACACGTTAACTGCCATGAGGCACATACGGTGTGCCTAAGTAAAATGTCCATGTAGGCTCTGAGGCACAGCGTATGTGCCTCAGTATTTGATTGCACATTATAGTTCATGGTTTAAAATTAGTACCTCGAAATGCAAATCTGTAAACGTAGTTCAATTCTGAATGGCCTGGCATACCTAAAACTATCTTTAGCGCATCATTTTTATACCCCCACGATTAAAAAAAACCCCCTTTACTGGGATTTTAATTTTAAAAACTTTAATTTTGTCATTCCGTTTGTAACGCCTACAAGGAAGCGTGGTAGGTATAGAAAAGTGTATATATTCTTGATCAGCATCATCACCCAAGTCGATTTAGCCATATCCATCTGTCCGTCATCCACACTAAATATACAGTAAACGTATACATCAGGCCGTGAGGTACATATGTTGTGTCTCAATATTATATTTCAAAATTTCACCGAAATATAAAAAAAACTTTTTCTGATTTGTTCGAAAAAATGGCCTGGAGGACCCGATATTTTTTTTTTGTATGGTGGCAGTTAAAGTGTTAAGTATTCTTGGTCGAACCGTTGGCATTGGTTGGTTTACTCCAAATTGGAAAATGCAGCTTATTGCAAGTTTTGCGTATTTTTTAACACTGGTTTTGAAGGCGCAGGATCACAACCTCTTGTTAATTTTACCGAATGATAATAAAAACTTTTTAAATAAAATTTTCTAACCTTTCATTGTGGCCTTTACAAAAGTCAGGAAATACAAGAAAATTTCGTTATTCTAATCGTGGTTATTTTTATATAGAATTATAAACTGATATAAGTTTGCAAGTAAAGTATTAAAATAATAATATAAGATGCTTATTTATCGTCATTTTAGAAGTTTGTCTTGAAAATTTTATTTTTTTAGCGTCTTTCTGTATTCCAAAATGACAGTGCAACGATAAGCAAGATATATAGCCGAAACACATTGAGCTCAACAATCGACAGTTTTGAAATTATAGAACACACGTTTTTTATGTTAAATGGGTGTGCATCCTTAAGCATACATAGGGATTGCAGTGTCACAGCGGACGCTGTGTTATTAGAATTAACAAAAAAAAAATAAATAAGAAGACTTACCACCCTATTCTGCGTTTTCTTGACAAGTAATTTATAAATAAAATTTGTAAAGAATTTTATCAATCGAAAGCTTTTTTAGTATTCTACAGCAACCTTGATAAATAAAAAGTTTTCGTAATTCACCAGAGTAGGTAAATTCCTGTTAACAGCTAATTGTTCTCATTAATAGCATAACACAGAGAACAGATTTCTGCTTTCATTTTCCTTATGTTCCACAAAAGTGTATTAATTTGTAGAAAATAATTATTATTGTTAACATTATTATGTTAATATTAACCTTGGTATTGCCTGCTACGAGCAACCACAACTCTCTTGATAAATTTATCAATAGCAAATGAGATATTGACAAATTTATCAATTAAAGAGTTTTTTTTCTATCACAGAATACCAAATCTTGATAAATAATCAATACTTGATAAATATTCAATAAGGTGAATTTATCAAGTACGCAGAATCGGGCTGTTAATATAAATATATAAAATAAACAAAAATAAAAAATTAATTTTTGTTTTATGTATTTGGTGTACAAAAAAGTTTTAAAGTGTTTTTTTTCAAGTTTGTCGCTTTATTGTGAAAAATTTGTTACAAATTCATTTCTCAAAGTATTGTCTATTTCTAGCCACTGACTTTTCCCATCTTTCTGGTAATTATATAAAAAATACCTTTTCATTTATCGATATCAAAAACTATCGATATTTTTTTTAATCCAAACCCCCCCCCCTTAGGTAAATCCTGGCTACGGGCCTGGTCTAGGGTATTGAATTTTTTTCGAAAAGCCTGCAGAACCAAAATAATTGCAATAGACTAACTAGATCATAGTTAATCTTAGTGGAACTTATTGGTTAAATATGTATAAATTTTTGTATAAGGAGTCTACAGAAACCAAAACAGTTGCAATGCGTTCCATTGATAATTTTCCAATTGTTGAATTGTTCCAAAAAAGTTCACGAAAAGCAAAACAATTCGAATTTATCAACTAGTTCAATTGACAGCCCAGTGGAACTCATTTGTAAAACAAAATTTAAATTTTTGTACAAGGTGTCCACAGAACCCAAAAGAAAAATAAATTGATCAAATTGGTACAAATTCCTTGAATTTTCCAAAATGTTTCCAGAATAATATTAGATTCAATGGACCAACTTGGTTCATAGAAAATCCTTGTAGAAACCATCTGTTGAAATGGTTGAAACTATAGATTTTTTGTATTAGTTGTTATTTTAGTGGATTCTATATGTCAAAGTCATTGAATTTAAAAAAAATCACAGAAACAAAAAGTGCTAAGAGGTCAACTACTTACATAAAGCACCCTAGTGGAACTCATTTAAAAAAAAAATAAAACTTTTTCTAAGAAGGAGTCGATAGAACCCAAAAAGACAACAGAACAAAAAATGTCCTCGGCCCAATGGAATGGAATAGATGCAAAGATAATCTATGTGGAACCTATTTAATAAGAAAATTATGGATTTTTGTCTACAGCACACGAACAAGTTCCACAGACAATAGAAGTGGAACGAATTTGGTAACAATTTTTAAACTTTTTCCAAAAATTCAACAGAACAAAAAATGTCCTTGGCCCAATGGAATGGAATGGAAAGGAATAGATCCAAAGATAATCTAGTTTAACCCATTTAATAAGAAAATTATGGATTTTTGTAGAATGCGTCTACAGAACACAAAAAGCTTAAATAATAATCTGATAACCTAAAGGGTACTTATATCATAAAATATCCCAGTTAAACTTGGGATATTTGACAAAGAATCACTGCAGTTTGTCCAGGAAGTGAGAAAATACAAAAAAAAAAAGTCGCAACGACCGATCTCTTTACATAAATGGCCGCAGTGGAACCTATGAATAGGCAGATCAAAGATTTCTTTGCTAAGAGTCCACAGAACCCCTAATAATGGGTATCTATTAGTTATTATGGTGAGACCCGAATTATGGCTTAAAGCTTAAAAAAAAGCTTAAATAATAATCTGATAACCCAAAGGGTACTCATATCATAAAGTGGTTAGTTATGAGGACCACTGTGTACCAAAAAGACATTTTTTTATGAGCAAGAAACAGAAAGCTGTCTTTTCTTAATTCGAGGCTCCTTATCTTGAAGCTGTTACCCAAATTTCTTCATCATGTCGGCATTTTGATAAATAGGAATTCATGATCAAAAAATTTCCCAAACTGACATCTATTTGAAGTATTTTTTATATTTGATACAAACATGTTTATTATGAATATATATATAAAAAAAAAAAAAAAACATTTTCACTACTTTGAACAATTCTAAACCCCCTTTACATCCTTTTTTTTAGCTTTGAATCTAAGATTTTAAGTTGGGTTAATTTTTTGGGGTTGTAGAAGGTATATAGAAGGTGTAAAGAAGGTGTATAGAAGGTGCATAGAAGGTGTATAGAAGGTGTATAGAAGGTTAGAAGTGATAACGAAGGGGCAATCAATTGAAACATGTGTAGGATCTTCTAAGCATGGTGGAAAGTCGTAGAAACATGTCAATCATAATCTCAAGCAAGTGTTATGCCCTTACCTGAGTCAACTTAAGTTACTAAGCGATCCTCTCTTCACAAACGTTCTCTTTACCACCAACTGCAACTTTTGAGTTGTAAAAATTGGTGAGTTTTCAATTTTAGTTGATTGAGGAAAACATTTAAAGGTTAAAGCCTAGGTTCATGGCCTGGTCGGGATTCGAACTTGGTCGCGCTGGGGTGGTAGTCAAGCGAACTACATGCTTGACTACAGAAACCACCCATTGAGAATTGTAATATTATATATTCAGAAATAATCATCCGGATAAAAAAGCCGATAGGGTTCTCAAACAACAAATTCTCCTTAGATCTAACATAGGCCTTAGCAATACAAGATCAAATGTCCAAATTGAATTTTATTTCGCTTATTTGCTGTAAAATGTTGAGATTCTCGAAAAAAAACAATCAATACACTAAATAAAAGGCTATTTTGATAATGGACCACCTTGACCACCCTAAAAGTTTTAAGACCTCTATGGACATATGGGACTCAAAGTAAAGGAAATGACTTCAGGATAACAAATTTACACTTACTTCGTTAAAATTTACGTTTCCTTGCCAATTTACACAGATAATAAAACTATCTTAACACTAAAAGCATAATTTTGCCAATAACTGTCGCAAATAGAAAAACTTTAATAACAATACAAAGGATTTTAATGCGAAACATAAGGCTGTTAGTTAGTGTGGTGAGAAAATTATAATTGAAAATTTGTGAGAAATTTAATTAAATAGTTAGCATAATTAAAATAAACATATAATTAAATGTGTTCAATATAATAAGATGGTTGAACATAAATATAACAACCTTCGATAAGTTATCCTTTGAAGAATGAAACTTAATGAAATTTAAGAGAAACCGCCTACCAACTAAAAAGAGCACCCAACCATCACCCAGCTGAACTACCACTTTCAGCTATTCGAATGCGTTAGTTAACTTTTCTAATCCACCAACGTAATTTATATGCTACCAAAATGAAACCCGCATGTCAACAAAATTACGAAAATTATTTCGAACAAAACAACAATAACAACAGGAGCCCAAAATATACACCCACCCCACCACCACTGCCACATATCAAGCCAAAACTTGACAAACATTCCAAGTAGTAGTGGTGGTGTTGTCCCAAGGCTAACCCGTGCCATAGTGCTAACCACAAAGTTTTACCTCACTCAAAGCTTATAAAAGCTCACAGTTCAAAGCGCACAACTAACAACACCAGAATGTTTCACCGATTGCTACACCAAACGCTACATCAACTTAGGCCACAACACGCCTCCCGAAATACTCTTTAGGGAAAACTGAGGCGAAGCAGAGCTTGTGGAGTTGGGGGTGTGGAAGGAAATTAAAAATTAATTAATTTCAACATTATTTGTCAGCAGGCAAAGATTGGCAAAGACATCAATCAAGGCATGACTGACGCATGGACTGACTGGATGACTGATTGACTGACTGACTGACTGACTGACTGACTGATAGACTGATAGACAAGGTGACGCAGCGCAAAGTCAAGGTGAACCCTTCTACTCAGCAGGGTGTGTTTATATGCAAACTTTTAACAGGGTGTCGAGATTCATAACAAATACACGTACTTTTAGAATTAAGCAGAAAACTGACAATTACTGGCTCAAACCAAACCAGAACGAAACAGAATGGAACCAAATATATACTAGATACCATTGCTAGGCATTGGTCGGTTGGACGCTCACACCGATATCTAGCTGAACCGCATCGAATCCAAACGAACCAAACCGCCGCTGATGTGAATTGGTTATTTGTTGTTTTCCTATTTGTTGCGGTCTGTCAGGTGGAACTCATCAGCATTGTATGAACTGACAGTCTGACTGACAGCACATCGCAGCCTTATCTTAGCAGAGTAATGCAGTGACGTCGATTAGGGGGGTAGTTGGCGAGCGGTAGGATTGCCTGTTGCCTGGCTGCCAAGCAAATAAATAGATTGATGAAAAACACCGAATTTTACTTAATTTTATTTGTTTTAATTTTATTTGACTTATTTTCACTTTGCATGATTTGTCATTTTAGGCATATATGTTATGTATGTATGTTATTTGCTCATTTTGCCCAAAATAAATCGACTTGAACCGTGCGTCAGTTAGAAAATTGTTGATGTGCAAAGTCAGCCGGTTTGGCGGTTGTTGTTGTCGGTGATGATGATATTGCCATGGCGCGCGCGCTCCTAGCAGCTGTTATTAATGGAAAACCGAGATGCCATCGACAGCTACACTAACAACAACAACAAGAAAAACAACCACAATAGTCATTATAATAAGACAAAACCAAACAAGAACAACAACAACAACAACAAAAGGCACTTCATTAACAATGCAAGTAATCAGCGTGAAACTCGCTCGTTACTTATGACACAAAATAGAAAACATGTAAAAATAAGAGCGTGAAATGAGTACAAAACAAAAAAAAGAAAAAAAAATACAAAAACAAAACTTGATAGCAACAATCAAAAAATATGAAAGACGTGCCTAGTTGTATACTTTGCACTTTAGTTTGCAGCTGTTTGAAAGCTTTTACTAAGATTTTGTCATTGATTGGACCACTTAAGTGGTTTACGCATAAATCAGCGGCTAAAAATGGTCTATTGATTTTGTACTGAAATTTGTCAACTGTCAAAACCACATTGAAGCTAATTCATTTTTAATGTAATTTTATTTTGAACTTAAATTTTACCGTTTATAGGTTGAAAAGCCGATGATGAATACCACCTCCCCCTTACAAAACATAACAGAAAAGTTCTGTGCTCGATGAAAAACGAGCCATTTTTGCATTAACTCAAACTTAAACTCAAACTCAAACTTAAACTCAAACTCAAACTCAAAAAAAAATAAAACTTAAACTCAAACTCAAACTCAAACTCAAACTCAAACTTAAACTCAAACTCAAACTCAAAATCAAAATCAAAATCAAAGTCAAAATCAAAAGCAAAATCAAAATCAAAATCAAAGTCAAAATCATACAAATAATACAAAGTCAAAGTCAAAGTCAAAATCAAAGTCAAACTCAAACTCAAACTCAAACTCAAACTCAACATCAAAATCAAAATCAAAATCATAATAAAAATAAAAATCAAAATCAAAATCAAAATCAAAATCGAAATCAAAATCAAAATCAAAATCAAAATCAAAATCAAAATCAAAATCAAAATCAAAATCAAAATCAAAATCAAAATCAAAATCAAAATCAAAATCAAAATCAAAATCAAAATCAAAATCAAAATCAAAATCAAAATCAAAATCAAAATCAAAATCAAAATCAAAATCAAAATCAAAATCAAAATCAAAATCGAAATCAGAATCAGAATCAAAATCAAACTCAAACTCAAAATCAAAATTATCCAACTCAAAATCAAAATCCAACTCAAAATCTAAATCAAAATCAAAATCAAAATAAAAATCAAAATCAAAATCAAAATCGAAATCAAAATCAAAATCGAAATCAAAATCAAAATCAAAATCGAAATCGACTCAAACTTAAAAATCAAAATAAAAATCAAAATCAAAATCAAAATCAAAATCAAAATCAAAATCAAAATCAAAATCAAAATCAAAATCATATTCAGGCTCAAACTTAAACTCAAAATCAAAATCCAAATCAAAATTAAAATCAAAATCAAAATCAAAATCAAAATCAAAATCAAAATCAAAATCAAAATCAAAATCAAAATCAAAATCAAAATCAAAATCAAAATCAAAATCAAAATCAAAATCAAAATCAAAATCAAAATCAAAATCAAAATCAAAATCATAATCAAAATCAAAATCATATTCAGGCTCAAACTTAAACTCAAAATCAAAATCAAAATCAAAATCAAAATCAAAATCAAAATCAAAATCAAAATCAAAATCAAAATCAAAATCAAAACAAAAACAAAAATAAAAATCAAAATCAAAATCAAAATAAAAATTAAAATAAAAATCAAAATCAAAATCAAAATAAAAATCAAAATCAAAATCAAAATCAAAATCAAAATCAAAATCAAAACCAAAATCAAAATCAAAATAAAAACAAAAATAAAATTCAAAATCAAAATCAAAATCAAAATCAAAATCAAAATCAAAATCAAAATCAAAATCAAAGTCAAAATCAAAATCAAAATCAAAATCAAAATCAAAATCAAAATCAAAATCAAAATCAAAATCAAAATCAAAATCAAAATCAAAATCAAAATCAAAATCAAAATCAAAATCAAAATCAAAATCAAAATCAAAATCAAAATCAAAATCAAAATCAAAATCAAAATCAAAATCAAAATCAAAATCAAAATCAAAATCAAAATCAAAATCAAAATCAAAATCAAAATCAAAATCAAAATCAAAATCAAAATCAAAATCAAAATCAAAATCAAAATCATAATCAAAATCAAAATCATATTCAGGCTCAAACTCAAACTCAAAATCAAAATCCAAATCAAAATTAAAATCAAAATCAAAATCAAAATCAAAATCAAAATCAAAATCAAAATCAAAATCAAAATCAAAATCAAAATCAAAATCAAAATCAAAATCAAAATCAAAATCAAAATCAAAATCAAAATCAAAATCAAAATCAAAATCAAAATCAAAATCAAAATCAAAATCAAAATCAAAATCAAAATCAAAATCAAAATCAAAATCAAAATCGAAATCAGAATCAAAATCAAGCTCAAAATCAAAATCAAAATCAAAATCAAAATCAAAATCAAAATCAAAATCAAAATCAAAATCAAACTCAACATCAAAATCAAAATCAAAATCAAAATCAAAATCAAAATCAAAATCAAAATCAAAATCAAAATCAAAATCAAAATCAAAATCGAAATCGAAATCGAAATCAAAATCAAAATCAAAATCAAAATCAAAATCAAAAGCAGAAGCAAACTCAAACTCAAACTCAAACTCAAACTCAAACTCAAACTTAAACTCAAACTCAAAATCAAAATCAAAATCATATTCAGGCTCAAACTTAAACTCAAAATCAAAATCCAAATCAAAATTAAAATCGAAATCAAAATCAAAAGTAAAATCAAAATCAAAATCAAAATCAAAATCAAAATCAAAATCAAAATCAAAATCAAAATCAAAATCAAAATCAAAATCAAAATCAAAATCAAAATCAAAATCAAAATCAAAATCAAAATCAATATCAATATCAAATTCAAAATCAAACTCAAAATAAAAATCAAACTCAAACTCAATATCATAATCAGAACCAAAATCAAACTCAAGCTCAAATCGAAATCAAAATCATTATCGCCGTTGGATTTCTTCCTTTGGGGTTTTCTGAAAGGAAAGGTCTATGCTAATAAGCCTCGAAAGTTTCCAGAGCTGAAAACTGGAAGGCCAAGAAGAACATCATAATGGTCGACCAAATGAGGAGATTACGCCACAAATGGTGAAGAAAATCCACAAATGGAATTGGATGACTCTCGACTGAAAATACGCGAGATAGCAGACATGATAGGCATTTCAAAAAGTGCTATACATTCGCATATTGACTGAAAATTTTGACATCAAAAGATGTCCGCAAGATGGGTACCTCTTTTACATACAATGGAACAAAAACGGAGTCGTGAGGAAGTTTCAATCGATTGTTTGGCAAAGTTTAACAGCAGTTAATCAGAATTCTTGCGTGGATTCATAACCATGAATGAAACATGGTTTCATCATTTTATACCTGAGACGAAGGAACAGTCAAACAATGGACTGAAAGGGGAGAATCGGCTCCAAAGAAGCGAAGACGGTTTCATCTACAGGCAAGGTCCTAGCATCAGTTTTTCGGGATAATTTTAATTTCTGATCTTTGGAAAGGAAAAACAATCAACTCGTCGTATTATGTGAACTATTGGGTCATGAAGTCAAAAAAAAAAAAACCGGCCACATTTGGTGAAAAGAAAGAATCCACCAGTTGTTCACAAACCCATTCGCAATGGTCAAAATCAATGAATTAAAGTTCGAATTACTTCCTCAAGCACCATATTCGCCAGATTTAGCTCCTTCAGATTATTTTCTGTTTCCAAACTTGAAAAAAAATGGTTCGTTGGTAAAATTTGAGAACAATGAAGAGGGTAGAGTCTGCGGTTGATGGCTATTTTGAGGAACTCGACGGTTCTGACTATTAACAAGTTAACGAGGATATTGAAAATCGCTGGAAAGATTGTATCGAGCTAAATGGAGACTATATAGAAGAGAATTAAAGATATTTTTATCCAAATTTTTTGTGTTTTCTTTGTAAGCTTAAAAGGAGACTATGTAGAAAAATAAAGACATTTTTTCCCAAATTTTTTTGTGTTCTTAGGTCAGGTACTTCTGGGACTAACTACCCTGGTATGTTTTATGTAACAACAGATATTTTTAAATAATTTGGTAATTAAATTGTTTTATTATCATTTATTATTCTCACTTTTAATTGTCTTCCGAAAATTTTTGATGGCATTGTAGTTGTGTTCAGAGTTGTACTGAAAAACCAAAATTTGCTATGAAGTAGTTTCTGAGTAACCGATTTTCGTTTTTTAAAGCGAAAAGTGACCTTGGGCTGTTTAAATTACAGCAATAAATGTATAAACGATGATTTTATATAATTTTAAGTAAAAGATTTATGAAGTTATAAAAAAGTTATCTATTTAATTGCCACTTGATAATCTGAATGGTATTTTTTCTTATATGTATATATGATGATCTCTGGCTAACAAAATATCACATAAATAAAATTTTGAAAATAATGAGACATTTCTAACTCGATTTTAAATGGTTTTTTATCTTTTTTTTTGTATTTTTATATCAAAAAAGCTATAAGAAAATTTTATGATTGCCACCATATATGTGTTTGGCTTTTTGTTATTTTACTGTTTAAAAATTCTAAATATACCTCTGCCTGCCCTTGTAGCATTTTTAACGGCTGTTCAATTATCTGGGGTAAACAAGTTCAATAGATAAGATATTCAATTTTGGGTATACAAGTCGTTATTACTATTTTTTATTTTTTATTATTTTTTTTTTTTTTGGTTTTGATAAAATGTTTAATATAGCATTTTGCCTTGAAGACAAGCACATTTTTTTTTTGGTTTTTTTATTATTTTTATTATTCTTAACAGTTTAATTTTATTTATAAAAAATAAGCTGCCTCCTCAGTTCGAACGTGTTTGTTCCCAAATCAATCAATCAAGCAAAGTAGTCACTAGAGAACATTAGAGTGAGAGAGAAAAAACAAAGTCAGTCAATATAATTAAATCAACGTATCAATTATAGGCTATTATCAAATCAAGGTTCTTGTCAAAAAAAAAAAAAAAAAAAAAAAAAAAAAACACCGAATTCTCTTCAATACTAAATGCAAATAAAGATTTCAACACAATTTTGTCACTTTTCTGTAGTACGTCGATGGTTGATAGGTAGTTAGTAGGTAGACGGTACCTAGGTGAAGGGCAATAATACTTCAATCAATATACATGTGTGTATGGGTTTGTGTGTATGTTTGCATACATGTACATATTTGTCTGTTTGTATAACCCCGATGTTAATAGATAACTATGGGCAAAGACTGATATGAGGCATGTTTTGAGACTGTAACAAAACGGGCCTGAAAATAGAAGAAATAGTAATAATAACAATAATAATAATGATGATAAAAATAATAAAAAAATATGATAATGACACCAGAAAAAGCACGAAATTGAAATCAATTATACAAAAGTGCTACTGAACATGACAATAGTGTAAATATTTACACACAGGCATACATTGTACGTACTTGTGTGTATATTTTACTTAAAAAATTTTTTGATATATGTCCGTTTGTCTGTTTGCACAAAGTGACAGCTAAGAAATATTGTACTCTAGACGTACTGGCGTTATTTGCGGCGAAATAAGAAAAAATAAAAAAAAACAATATCGAGCCAAATTGTGAAAATTCACGCATGTTGAAAAATTTGTACAACATCGCCAGTAAATAAGCCGGTCATAGCGACTAAGATTAAGGTGCTACACTTAAAAAACTAGCTTATATTTCCTTACTACTGGAAACTCGGCTACTGGAGAAGTTGAAGAAATGGTTAAAACAATAAGGTAAATTTTCTTTTTGGGAACGATTGAAAAATCTTCGGTGATAAGTTCTCATCTTATCCAAATCAACCGTTTAAAATCAGGACCGCTAACAAAATTGAAGAAATATAACAAAGCAAGGAACAAATTTATGACGTCGCACAGTGGCGCCTGTAGAGCAAAAGAGGTTGCAAAAATCAAAAATTTCATGTGCGCTGACGAAGTTTTGAATAAACCCATGTTATAGGAAACTTTTCAACGATTTCAAATATGCTACTCTTAATAATATCACATTTTTAGTTTAGAGGATATAACCGTTCAAAGTTGACCGTCTTTCGTTTTTCAAAAGAACACACAATTTTTAGTCAATTTGTTGCGATTTCAGGTGTAATATCACGAAAAATAGGTAACGAATCGCCTTATTTTTTGTTTGTATTGATTGATGTAGTTATTAAATGTATAATGATAAAAAAAAATTAACTGTTTGCTTTGTGTTTCTCCTGGTAAATCACTATTTAAAAACTATCCGTTTTTTCACTATTTTTCAACTTTGACGGAAAATAAAAAAAAATCTATATTTTTCTATATTTGCCATATTTGCAAAACATGTTCTTTGATTATTTCTTTACATAATTCAAAAGGTTTTATCTGCCCGTACGTGCCCGTTTGGCTTCTAGAGGTAAAAAAGGTTAAAAAGACATAGTTGCAGAAATTGTATGGCGTGCATCCCTGACATGTTTTGACTGACAGTAGTTTGATCTAATAGTTTGAAAATTGCATTTTAAGTCGGTTGTCTACCTGTGAGCCTCTGCCAAAGTCTACTCCCAATATTCTGTTACAGACACAGGATGCACAAAAAACTACTCATTGAAATTCGCAGGTACGCACCTCACTTAAAAATTACTTTGGAGTACAAATGGTCAAGAACAATATTGACTTATGGTCCCTCCAGGTAGGCACAAATCTCATTTAGACACGAGCATAATATCAAAATTGCATAATTCAGCCAAAAATCATATGTATGCAGGGAACAGGTAAATTTTTAGGCATGGTTTTATAAGCCTATATATTGCAAAATAAGCATAATGCCTGCATTAGGCTATGACTGAAAGTTGGTGCAACAAGTACTGAAACCATGGCGTTAAACAATTTAAAATTATTTTAACTGCTTAGAAGGTCAACCACACCAAAGTTTTTCACGGAAGCTGCTTAAGAAGAACTTGATAGCTTATACGGAAATATTGAAGAAGCGAAATTATAAAAAAATAATTCTTATCTGATATATGTAAATATTAAGGCAAAATGGGTGAAATCTAATCGAACCAGTCAGAACTTCAAGTCCAAATACGAAGACTGACTTAATGAAGACACCATCCTGGATATATTGGCAGTAGATAAGCCCACCACATCAACCAGAGGAGCAAAAGGAAAGCCAAAAAAAGTATTGAGGAGTGTTAAATTTTCACAAGAAAGAGGAAACTTGCCGATGCCACCAATGACTTGACCACGAAGCATTTATCGGACGCGCTGTCTATTAAATATACAAAGGATAGTGAAAGAGTTAGGTCGCAGATCACAAAATCTGTTGCTGATGCAAGCCCACTGCCACTAAAAAGGATTAAGGAAAGCATTCCCTCGCCCACAAACGCACACATTAAAAAGTATGGTTCCGAAGAAGCCTTGGCCTTGTTTATGGACTTACAACTTTCCAAAGAAAAATATGAGATACTACGGGCATCCTTGATGCGACACGGGGCTGACGTTTAACCAGGATACAAGCATATTACTCAAGCCAAAATAAATTCACGACCACTGCATACGGAGTTTACGGAAGTCTCTGTGAAAGCCAATCTGCAGGATCTCATGGGCCATACAGCAAAACGGTTGTTGGAGAGTCTTCCTGAAAATGAGGTGAAAATTCTTTCTGAGAAACTGACATTGATCAGCAGATGGGGCTGCGATGGATCATCCGGACAAAGCGTTTATAAGCAAAGGATATCTTCCGATGACGCTACAATATCGGACGGAAATATGTTTATGGCATCTGTTGTTCCTTTGCGGCTAAAATCTGATGTTTCCCTACATTGGAAAAATCCACGTCCGTCATCAGTGCATTATTGCCGACCAATAATGTTTCAGTTTGCAAGGGAATCGGCAGAACTCATAAGGACCACGGTGAAGGACATTGAAGAACAAATAAGCAAGATTAAGCCTACAAAGTTGCAAATTGGAGAATGAAAATATATTGAATGCAATAACGAGTTCCACCTGACCATGGTTGACGGAAAAGTCGTAAACGAACTGACAGGAACAACCTCAACATTGTCATGCCCGATTTGTAAAAAGAGTCAGAAGAACTTTGGTAATTTAAACGATTCTACAAACGAGGAGAATTACGAATATGGAATGTCACCATTGCACGCAAGGATAAGGTGCATGGAGTTCTTGCTAAAACTGGCGTATACCCTACCACAACAAGATTGGTTCTTGATCCTTACCAGATCATTAAGGATAAGGAAAAGATCAGAAAGAAGCAAATACAGGATGCTTTTTTTAAACAAGTTGGACTAAAAGTAGACTGTCCCAAGCACGGATACGGTAACTCAAACGATGGAAACACTTCTAGGAGATTTTTTGAAAATGATGAGGCAGTAACTAGAATCACTGGAATTGACAATCAAATCGTGAAAAGATTGGGAACGATCTTGAATGTTTTAAACTGCAAAGAAAATGTCAATCCTACAAAATATGGAGAAAATGCATCGAAAACTGCATCTCTTTTAGCAGAAATGTATCCACAGAAGAAGTTGACCCCGACCGTCCATAAAATATTGGCGCATGGCAAAGATATAATTGAGTACCAGTCTTTGCCAATTGGAGTGCTTTCTGAAGAAGCACAGGAGTCTCTTAACAAATTTTATAAAAAATATAGATTGCAGACCACATTCAAAGCATCAAGGGTAAGGCAAAATGAGGACCTCTTCAACATGTTGGCAGCATCTTCCGATCCACTTATTTCTTCCCTGCGGCATGTGGAGTCACGAATAGAGTTAGAAAATAATTATAGTTTAGAAATGATTAGTCTTTTAGATATACCTTTTCTTCCGAATTGTGATGAATATTTTACAGAAAATTGAAAAAATAAATTTAAAAAAGAAGTAATTTTTTTTTAATTTGTTGGGTAATAATTTAAAATAAAAAGCCCTAAAGAAAAAAAATAAAAACAATCTAAAAATGTAAAAATAATTTTTTTTAGCTACCATAAAATTGATTTTTCTACAAATTTTAACTTTGATAACCCATAAATAGGCCCCTACAAAGCGTAGCACCCTTTCCAAACGCTCATTTCATAGGCTGAACAGTTATCTATTAGAGCCCTGCATGAGTATGCTTTTTGCCTACTCAAATACAATCGCTTGATGTCGGATAAAAAGCTTACACTGACCTTTTTTTCTAAAGCTCTCGTATGTAAACATACTCTCACTCTATTTTATGCGAGAGTAACAATACACTGCTGAACTTATAACAGCAAGACCAGCTTCTTGCAATAAAAAGTAACGCAAACACTAGGTACACTGAATATTAATACACATACACTGACTATTTTGCGCATTATTTTGTTATGAGCAAGAATCTTTTGTTTTGCGAGTGACTTTCAATGAGATGCAAGCAATATATATATAGACATGCTTTTTTTCATTGTTTTCAATTATGTTAGTGAAGTATTAAAGAAATAAAATTTTTTACCTCATCAATATCCATTTTTAATAAAATTAATATTTTAATATATATTTTTATCTATTAACTCGTTCAAACACGTAATTTTCACAATGGAAAAAAGCACGCACAAAATGCACTGTAGTCCTGAGTCAGTAATTCAAAAACACTCTGAACCTGTGAGTCTGCGTAGAGCAGTTATTTTTTTGAGCACCTCACGTCGCCTGTCTTACCTCCTTTGTCTAAGAAAACCGGTTTGGTTAAACGCTAAGCATCACTGAACTACAGAACAGAAACAAAAAATAACGCAAAGCTTTCATAGCTCAGATCCATGAACCAACAAGACAAGATCAAGCAATCAGCAGTGCGAGAAAAAAGTATATTTTTCGTGCCACGTCATCGGTCACACAAAAAGCTATATTGCATACGTTTTTCATGCAAAACATGTGAAAACTTAAATAAAAGTGGAAAATAATAAAATTAACAAGTTTAATTTGCGAAAGAGTGTTTGAATACCTTGTTTGTTTATATTTTAATGCATTAACGAAATTTAAAGAATTTTTTTTTTGCTGTTGAAATTATTGCACGTCGGTACAGCACACTTCATTTTTATAAAAAACACAAAAAATTACTGAATTATAAACACTAATAATTCTTTAAAACTTCAAGAAATAATTTTTCACATATAATCGCTACACGTAAACAAAACAATTTGTGACCGATGACGTCAGACCTAAAAGCTTTGTTTTGTTTACAATATGGCGGCTCTTTTCTTTGCATGATCTTTATTTCTTGGTTCATGGCTCAGATCAATGCTTGCAGTGTATGTGAGAGTATGGTATGCGAGTACACCGAATAGAAACAAAAATAACGCAAACCTCTCAAAGTTCAGATCAGTGCTTACAGTGTTTGTGAGAGAACAGATAAGGTATAAGCAGTGAAGCTCGTGCGCAGATTTGCTCTTCACTACACGACCTGTTGTTTAACTTTTATTCAGTTACAGTGTACTCTTTAGCAGTGAAGCAGAGTGTATTCGCTTTGCGATTATACTCATGCAGGGCTCTATTATCTATCATATGCTGTTTAAACTGTTCAATTATGTTATTCGGCTCAAAAGATATGATTTTTGTAACGAAAAAACTCAAATGGCGCCACTGTGCGTCGTTCAGACCGCGTTGTATTGGAGAGTATTTATTACCTGACAGAACAATGATTCCAGGAATTTTGGGAAAATTTACTTATTTTTTTAATAATTGTACTTACTTTTTATGACAATTGTTTAGCTTAAAAATTCAGTCTGTATATCTTAACCCATTTTCGACCGGTGTTCGATTAATCGTATATTATTATTTTTTCTATTTTCAATAAGGATGAATTTATTTAAGGACGAAGCTAAATGATATCAGAAAAATAGTTAGTATCGTATATAACTTTGATCTTTTGGCTATTCAAAAATATTATATACCACCTATACCCCTCCCACCCATCGTTTTGGGTGGGGTGGTTAAATAATACCTTGACGATAGACCCTTCTTGTAATATTGGCATTTTCAAAAAGTTTGTTTACAAATTGTCGCTAGATGGCTCTAAAATGTAATATCTCTGGTAATATTGATTGCATCTGGCAATGCTCTAGCTTGTTTGAAAGGCTTCATTTTGTTGGAAGTTAAACATTAAAATCGCGTTGTTCTGTGAAAAGTTATCTAAATTTAAAAATTAGTAAAAATTCTCAAAACATTATCGTCATATTTTGCTTTTCTATCATATAAGTAGAAAAGGTAAGAATGCATGGCAGGCTGCTGAAAAAATTTGTGAAGTTAACGAAGACGATGTTGTAACTAGAAAAATATCAGCGAAGTAGTTTGCTTGTTTTCGATCTGATAATTTTGATGTTAAAGATGCACCGCGCTCTAATCGATCAATCACTGAAAAAGTCGATAAAATCATGGAAAAAATTGAGCAAGACCGGCACATAAGCAGCATGGACGTTGCTAGGGAACTAGACATTCATCACCAAACAGTTATCAAGCATTTGAAAAAAGCTGGATACACAAAGAAGCTCGATGTTTGGATGCAAATTGGGTGAATTCGAAGCATTTCTGAAGCGAATGATTACGGCCGATGAAAAGTGGATCACGTAGGACAATACTGTGCGAAAAAGAGCATGAACGAAGCCAAGGGCATCCACAGGGGGTGCATGGGGGCACTTGTCCCCCTGAATTGGAAAAATTGTATATATTTTCATATCCTATGTGTATATGTTATACTTTCATATCATAATTTTCATATACATATACACCAATGCATACCTTTGTTCCTCCCTTGGAAAATTCCTGCGAACGCCTATGGACTAAGCAAGGTGAAGCTTCGGAAAGGTAATGCTGTGCGTCTGGTGGGATTCGAAGGGAATTATTCATTATGAGCTTCTACAACCTGGTCAAACGATTGATTCTGTTTTCTACTGTCAACAATTAATGAGATTGTAGCAAGCAATTCAACTAAAACCGTCAAAATTGATCAACAGAAAAGGTGCTGTATTCCATAATGATGGATGACCCAACAGAAACGGTGTTGTATTCCATCATGATGGATGACCCACACACATCTTTGATGACCCGGCAGAAACTGAGAGAGCTTGGCTGGGAAGTTTTGATGTATCCACCATATAAACCGGACCTTGCACCTTCAGATTATCATTTGTTTTGATCTCTGATCTCTCTTAACTCTCTAAATGGTGTAAATTGAAATTCTGTGGAGGCCTGCTAAATGTACTTGGATCAGTTTTTCGTTCAGAAAACCCAGAAGTTCTACACAGTTGGAATACTGGCTTAAGGCCAAAAATGGCAAAAATTTATCGATCAAAACGGCACATATTTGCGGTTTAATAATGCTAGTTTCAAATATAAGAAAAAAGTATTTAATTTTTGGTTAAATTTGTAACCGAACTTTTTCGAAAACCAATATATGTATATTACAACTAGTAAGATATGATCTACGACTGGGTCGAAGTTAAAATACCCCCTACGGCCGAACTAAAGTAAATTCAAAGGTTTAAGCAGTCAATAAAATGTTTTGTGTGGGGGGTAGGCGTGGTTTTCATCCGATTTCGTTGACTCATACTCAAAGCGCATATTAAATATAAAAGTTTATTTGAAAAATTTCAAGTCCATATATTAATTTTTGTGGAAGAGATTTTCCCGTTATGGTAAAGTCACTTTGTATGGGAGGTAGGCGTGGTTTTTATTCGATTTGGTTGAATTTCATACTCTGAGTACATGTGAAATGTGGAATATAAAAATTTCAAGTCCATATATTAATTTTTGTGGAATTCGAATAGATTTTACCATTTTAATAAAGTCACTTTGTATGGGAGGTAGGCGTGGTTTTCTTCCATTTGGCTCATTTTCAAACTAAATCGACTCGGTGGTGATGCTGATTAAGAATATATATACTTTTCTATACCTACCACGCCTTCTTATGGACGTTACAAGCGGACTGATGGTTTCTTTAACTCCAGGTCATCCTTCACTACCATTCTTTCCTTATCACCAGTCAGCAAAAGGGACTCAGTGACGGACAACTTGAATGGTTTCTGGCTCATTGGCTTCTCATTTTTATATTTCGCGACCAAACAATGCAGTTTCCAAGAGCTCTCATCAGAAGAATTCAGAGTGTTTACTCAAAATGGTTTCTTTGAGATGTTGAAACCATTTCTCTCCCAGATTTTGAGAGAAGCACAGAACGCTGATCCATGTTGACAATTTTAAATTCTTCTCGACCTTTCCTTAGAAGCTTTAGTTGCTTTTTCCCAACTCCGAACAGGGTGGATTGGTGGAATCTGATAATAATTTGTATTAATAGTGACCTGCTTATTATCTTACTAACGACAAAGAGTGAAATGTTTCTTAGAGTCATACATATAATCATGTGTGCCGCGAGGCAAATTTTTCGGTCTTCATATCATTAGCATCACCAGCTACACGTTTACAGCGAACAGTTCCAGTAGCACAGAAGATATTAGGATGTGAAGAATAGTTGTCGAAAAATACCGCGTTACGCATGGGGGCCTCGAAATTTCTGAGTAAACGGATAACGACATCAGCTCCGAGACCAACCTCTGTGTTGTATTCATCGGATTAAAAAGAAAATCGAATATTAAATACTCCCGAAATGTGAAAGTATTAGAACTCCTAAATACTTATATTCCTTTTGAAAACACAATAGTAAAAGGACACACGCTGGCACTTAGCGGTAAAATTTTACATATCGTATTTGTATAGAATTTTATGGTGTGGGATATGGGACAACTTTGAATTTATTTGATTTTTTGACATAATAGGTGGTGGTGGCTTATTTTTGATGTCGGATTTGGAATTCGGGGTCACTAATTACTCTCGAATTATACTTTATTTCAACAAATTCAAAAATTTCTGTTCAGCAGTGATACCTTTAATTAAAATGTATGTATTTTGGCAAAAAAGCGTTTTATTTCTCAACAAAGTCTCTATTTCATTGATAATTATCAATGATTATAATTATGATTATAATCATAAAAATAGGTTTATTTCTATACATATCTAACAGTAATGTATTGAAAATTCCTTTAGTTATTTTTTTAGTTTTTTTTGCCATGACTGTGTTTGTCTATTCTCTATTTAAGCGATGTACAGCTATTGTGCCAATAGTGCTAGTCGCCGGGCAGCAGCTAACAACAGCAGACTTCTGTAGAGATGGTAAACAAACAGCTGTTTAACGCTTTACAATCACGTTATAACATTTTATGATGTTTTGTTGTTCTATTTTTTTTTATTTTGATTTTCAACAATTTATGATGTTTTGTTGTTCTACTTATTTTTTTTTTTTTTGTTTTTTGGCAGTAAAAAAATATTTCAATATAAAAGAGCGCATAAAATTTAAGGATTTCAAGACGACTTAAAAAATTCCTGATGTCATATTACCAGGATATATAGAGGAATATCGTACATCAGCTGGCTGGTCCTTGAAAGTTGTCTGCAATAACGCCGCTGATGATGATGCTGAAAATGGAGACATTAACATACGCAGCATAATGAATACCGATGTATGCGGGCATAAATTTTTACAGCCTCTTTTGTACACTCATAAAGACATGGATTTTTATATATATTCGTAGATACTTGAGTATCTAAAATATGTGGAGTTAAAATACTGGCCATATAAAAGAAGGCAAAGTCGCTGCAAAATAGCGAACAAGTCAAATTGGCGAGAATTATTAAAATAACTATTTTTGATAAAATAGCGAATAAGTCAAAGTGACAGAAATTATTATAAGAACTACTTTGTAAATGATATCAATTTGGAGTGAGTTAAAAATGCAAGCAAGGAAGTATTCTTTCTGGATACTAGGGCAATTTCAGAATTCAGTGATGAATTCAGCGTGAATTTCTCACGAATAAATTTAAAATGCAACACTGGTATTGTCAACTAACAGCTGTTTATAGACTATTGTCAAATTTTGAGCAAACTGCGTCATGAAGTTTGTTTTTGACAGCCATTGAAAGTAGACAACCTCGTGAATTTCGACGAAAATGGAAAAAAGAGAAAGGACCCCGCACTTTTTGTATGGGAAGTGGCCCTGGGTGAAATTTTCTGAAATTGATATATGTTATTCTATTCCAGCTCCAGATCAAAAGTCTCAATGGGCACAAAGTTGAATAATGGACAGATTTCCAGATATCGGAGGTAGAGAGTGAGGTATGCCGGTCCTCCACTGTAGAAATCGTTGGCTCTAGAATGACTCCTGGCTTTATGTTTTTGACTGACAGGGGATTTTCGTGATTTACAAATTCTTACCCAATGTCGGAAATGACAATTGTCACTGCACAAGTGACATCCGACCATTTAAATGCATCAACATCTGTTGACTGGACCAAATGTTGTTAACTGGAGCAAAACAAAGAAGAGCGGAGAAGATGAGTACTTAGAGTACTAGTTATATATGGCATATATGCGTATATATATTTACATATGTAACACGCACGCACGCACACACACACACACATACACATACGCACACACCTCGCAAACACATACAAAACAAGAGACGGAGGGAGGCTTTCTTTTACGAATTCGAAAATTCGTAAAAGAATGCCTTCTACTAGTATTTTTTAAGTGATTTTGATGAATTTAAAAGGTTGGAATTGTCATTGGGTTAGAATTTGTCGAAAATCCCCTGTCAGTCAAAAAATATAGCCAGGAGTCATTCTAGAGCGAACGATTTCTACAGTGGAGGACCGGCATACCTCACTTTCTACCTCCGATATCTCGAAATCTGTCCATTCTTCAACTTTGTGCCCATTGAGACTTTTGTCATTAGCTCGAATAGAATAACATACATATATCAATTTCAGAAAATTTCACCAAGGGCCACTTCCCATACAGAACGTGCGGGGTCCTTTGTGCATTGATCAAACATTAGTTTTTGCTTAAAGAAACCATCACCGAAGACAAGGACAATCTTGATAAATTCTATGGGGACTCTGCACTATCAATTTCCATGGTTTAGAAGTGGTTTATTGAATTCCGTTATAGGCGTCCCAGCACAAGTGACGCTGAACGTTAAGGTCATACAAAAGAGATCGTCACCACAGAAATCGTCGATAAAATCCATGGAATAATATTGAAGAAAGGAGAATGAAAGTGTATGAGGTGACTGAGGTTGTAGGCATCTCAACTTGCCGGATACATCACATTTTAAATTAATATTTGAACATGTTAAAGCTATTCGCGCGATGGGTGCCACGATTGCTGAACGTTCAGATTGCTCAAAAGAGGTTGTCACAACAGAAAGTGTCGATAAAATCCATGGAATGATATTGGATGATCATAAAAGGAAAGTGCGTGAGCTGGCTGATACCATAGGCATCTCAATTGGGCGGGTAAATAACATTTCACATGAATATTTGGACATGAAAATGCTATCCGCGCGATGGGTACCGCCATTGCTCACAATCGATCATAAGCACAAATGGGTGATACCCTCAAAGGAGTTTTTAGCGATGTTAACCGCGGTTCAAACCGCCATTCCATGAAGCTTTTGCGTCATTTCGTAACCGTAGACGATACATCACAATACACCAGTTGAGGTATAAAATTATTTTTTGCCGAATGCAAAATAGTCACTTTATGCAAAAAGTCTACTGACTTATCAAATTGCCTTCGCATGTCAGTTATTTGTTTCTAATCAAATCTAATACAACACTTTCTTCTCATTTCACCCCAATCTCCTTTTTTTTCCACTACAGCCTTGGCAAACAGAGCTGTATGTATATATCTATCGGACATTATTTGCCAAGTTTTTAGCGGTGAACTTAAATAGATATCTACTGCTTCAGGGAAGTTAATAATGAAAAACCTTCTGGCAAGCTATTCGATGGCTATAACAATTATAGACGCCAATTGAGTTTTCTGCGGGATATTCGAGAAGCATAGAACTTACTCGAAGGCAGTTAAGAAACATACCAGTGTTGACATAAAGGGTTGGTATTATTCCATTCACCACACTAATGGTGTATATGGTGTATACACCAAGTACAGCGTTTTCTGCATAAGGGTGAAATGTTGTTTATCTCAAGCATATAACAATAAAAAAAACGCATTAAAATAATTAACTGCATTTATATAGATATATATAAATTTGGCAGCGACATACGTAAGCTAAGCTCTCTAATTTATGAATATGTGTTTAAAAGACACTACACTACAGCTACGTGCGAATATGTTGAAAAATGGAGGAGTTGCCTGGAAATATTTCACTTTAGCGCAAGGACAAGTGAAGAAGTATTCACATCTCACAATTATTGTTATATCACTATACTTTTTTTTCATTTTTTTTAATTTTTATTTTTATTATTTAGACAATTTAAATGCTACCGTCATACTTTTGTACTGCCAACTAGACCTAATAAATAGGCCAGTTCCAAGCCATTAACAATTTTGTGCAAATTTGATTAATTCGTGCACAAAATTTAGCAAATCAATTAGCCAAAATATGTTAATTTAATTAATTTTGTTTTAAAAAAAATCGTTTTTTTTTTGTCTCTATTATTTTTGCGATTGTTATGATTTGCTTTGTTTCGCTTTCATCTGCATGGGAAATTTTGCACAATAGCCAACGTGACTATAGAGCCAACCAAGCCATGCATCATTCATCGAGCTACCATCATCATCATCCATCATCTTAAGTTCGTTGGTGCTAATTGACTCATAAATATACAAGTTGTAAAATTTTCCATTGTGATGCCCATCGCTTAATGTGTGAGTGTTTGTGTGTGTGTGTTCTTTTAACACTACTGAGTCTGACAAATGGTGCAGTGAGAGTAAATAACAAAAAAAAAAAAAAAAAAAAAATAAGTAGTCATTAAGTGGGCCCCTAGTTGCATTTTAGCGCTGCACAGGTGGTTGTCATGCCATGTCATAAGTTGTAACACGTACAAAGTCACGCTTAATCGAAGCTGTTGTCTAAAAAAAATTAAAGAATTTTTCTACACGTCTCACAGTGGTTTGTTTGGTGGATAAAAATCAAAAATATTGTTGTCAAAAAATCATACAAAATGGGTGTTATTGTAATGGAAATACTCCAAATAAGAAGAATTTAAATTTTCTGTTAAATAAAATAGTTTTTGGAGACACTACACCGGTTTGCATTCGATACTTTTTACATTTTTTTTGAAAAACACTATTTTCATACAAAAAAAAAAAAAAAAAAAGAGTTGGTGTCGTTTACACATCCGTAGGTTTTGATGTGACGGTGTTTCTTTTAGCTCCTTTTTCATGTCCAAACTTTTGTTTAAATCCATGACCAAATTCTTGACTTTATCAAATTAAGTTGAGTTTTAGGTGTGTCTTAATTTTTGTCCTAATCCATATCCTAATTCATGTCAAAGTCCTTTTCCGGTTTCATAGTCCTGTTTCTTTGTGTTATTTTTTTGTTTGTGAGCAATGTTGGTTGCCACGAAAAAGCTGTGGAAATCAAAACTAACTAGATTATTGTTGTTGTTGTTGTTGTTGTTGTTGTTGTTGTTGTTGTTTGATGTTGATGTTGATGTTGATGTTGATGTTGATGTTGATGTTGATGTTGATGTTGATGTTGATGTTGATGTTGATGTTGATGTTGATGTTGATGTTGATGTTGATGTTGATGTTGATGTTGATGTTGATGATGTTGATGTTGATGTTGATGTTGTGATTCTACCTACCCACCTACTCGCGTATCAAATATTAATACCCTAGTGTCAATATTAACTGAAAACACTGTTTATTTAATAGTGACACGCCTATTTGCTTAACTCCGCCCATTTTTTCATCGTATTTTGTCAAAACTCTATCCATTTTTATAATGAATTTTATTACCCTAGTGTCAATATTATTCGAGGTATAGTGTTTTTCTAATATAATCACACCCTTTTATCGAAGAACGCCCACTTTATTAACCGTAATTTTTATTAATTGTGCCTACCCCTCTACTAAGTTTCAGTACCCTAGTGTCAACATTTACCGAAATACAGGGTTTTTCTATGCCCCTTTGTCGAATACCACCCACTTTTTAGATGGGGACCTCCGTGTTTTTGGTATTTATTTGTTATCGATCTATCTCCTTTTTAAAGTCAATTAAAAATACTGGGACTACCCAATTCAAATAGAAAATTGGCTTTATTAGAAAGATATTTTTATGTTATAAGTGTAAAAATATGACAGGCCCTTCAACTACTTTTTCAAGCATTCGGGACGGAAACTCGACAATAATTCGAATAATATTGACTAATAAGGCATCCATAGAGGACTAGATTATTAACTTAAAACCATTGACTTTACATTACCCCTGGGAAAAAAATCGTACGCTCTTGTTAATCAATAGACTGGTCTATTTCGAGAAATAGCTCGTTCGCCAAATGTTTCCTTCAGTAAGTCAATTGTTTGACGCGCTGTATGTCGTTTGGCGCCGTCGTTTGAAAACACATGTTTTCAATAAACATCCCATTCCATTCGGATACGAAATAACGCGCAATGATGGGTCTATAGCACTACTGGTCGTTGATGTTAATACTCTCGATGGTCTAATTTTTAAAGAAATGAGAACAATTTATTCTATTGGCCCTTAAAGTGCCTCGAGAATCAAAGGCGACAATTTTGACATGACCATTGATCCAAACATGAGTCCCAGCACTGAACAGAGTATTGTGATAAAACAGTGGGTTAACTTCCAGTTCATTTAAAAAGCGTTGTTGTAGCATCTGAACACCGTACGACAGCTTGTCTCGAAAAATTGAACCTCTAGAAAAATTTCCTATTTCCCTACAAACATTTTCTGAGTGCTTCAAAAAAAAATTACTCTAAAATGAGTATTTTTTATGCGTGTTTTGTGAGTACGCAATTGATCATAAGAAGCTAGGTCAACGTCCTTTCAAGGGCTGAAATGGCCAGTTATTTATTTTTTTTTCAATATAAAGACTTCTGAAGGAGTCTTTTATACGATTATAAAATGATTGCTCATAACAAAAACTCACAAAAAAATTATATATTGCATGATACATGGGTTATTATAAAAATGTAATTTGTGAGAATTGGCGTCCGTGGCGTAGTTGGCTAAAGTGCGTGGCCGCTATGTCAACGAACCTGGAGACCCATGTTCGAACCCCAGCAGCGACTGAAAATTATTTGAATTAAAATTATTTTTCTGTACAGCCGCCACCTCTCTGCAGACAATGGCAAACCTCAGAGAGTAATCAAAATGCCATGTAAAGCTTCTTGAGAACGAGAACATTCCGTTCATCGCCGTTCGGAGTCGGCGTTAAGCATGTAGGTCCGGTTCTCGGTCAATTGTGTACAAACTTAATAACACGCACAACACAATTGATCATAAGAAGCTAGGTCAAATTCCTTTCAAGGGCTGAAATGGCCAGTCATTTATTATTTTATTAAAGAGTTTTTACTATGAGCCTTTAAAGAGTACATTACATGATTCTTAAAAGAGTCATTAATCATGAGTTGGAATAGGGCTCTTAAGAAGAGTCAAAAATGAGATATAAAGCAGTCATTATTATGAATCAAATTTTGGAGCACACAACCTACGAAAATGTATTCATAAAATAGTCTTTTTTTGAGCGCATTATGACGAGAAATACTCATTTATATGAGTTTTAAAAGAGTATTTTAAGAGTCATAATGTTTGCTGGGTTGTATAGATTAGTTTTGTATAGTTGTATAGTTTACAGTTTTTTTTTTTTCAATACTTGATAGAATTTTTTTTTTTAAATTGACCAAAAATCTTTTGAAATAGGTTATAAGAAGAGGGAATGAGGCATTCATGTGCCATTTAAAAAAAAAACGGTTTTAAGATAGGTGATGTCATTAGGAACCACTTTGTCGCACATAATAAAGATCTATCTTTCAAAGTTGTATAACTTTTATGAAAAAGCTCATAAAAGCTCCATATCACCTTTAATTCCAAAGTGGGCTCAATTTTTCCAGTAAAAATTACCAGATCGACTCTTTCAGAAATATATCCCAATCACTCTTTCGGCAATTAATCAGCAATTAATGATTAATAAAAATAATTTTTTTTTGTCAGAAATAAACTCAAATTAAACTCAAACACTTAACTCATAAGCGCATTAAAGCGCTTTGAAGCTTTTGCGTGAGAAATTCTAAAAACAAAATTATTAAATTTAACAATTTTTTCGAAATACAAAAACAAAAATATATATTCTTACGAAAAAGTTACATAAGTTCTTACATCTTCCCTCATGGAAGATTTGTTTTGTTTTTTTTTTCACTTCAGCGAATTAATTATTTTTGTTGACGCAACCAGGCTAAATTGCTGCGATAACACAATTTAAGCTTTTAATTAGCTTTCAAAGCAGCCCTTTTATAAAAGCGTTTTTATGCGTGTGTTTGTTTGTTTGTGTGTTTTATGTGTTTAGCCGCTCATATCAAAAGACATTAAAAATTAGATTGTTTAGCAATTCAGAAACTTAAATAAAACAAAAAGCAAAAAAAAAAAATCCCCAAAAACCCAAGAATAGACAGAAAAAAAATTATTTCAAAGAAATTCATCATTAATCATAAAATCACAGTAACTAGCCGGGAGAAGACTAGCCAGCCCTTAACAACATTTACAAAAACAACAGGCAAAAAAAAAAGGAGAATTAATGGTTCTTAAAATTAAAAATTCGACGACTTGTGAGTTCAAACTAGAAGCTGGGCTTTTTTATAATTTTTTTTTTTTTTTTGAGTTAGTTACCGGGAAAAAACCGAAAAAAGCAGCAATGTGTAAATTTCTTAAGCCTCGCTAATGCAGATTAATTTTCCAATGATATTAAAATACAAAGCAAGCAAAGCGGAGCGGAGTTGAGCGGAGCGTCAAAGCTGATAGAAATCTCTAGGCTAATGATACACTTAGAAAATAAACGGACTTTTTTGTTTTTTTGAAGTTTTGGTGTTTTCTGGACTTCATTTAATTTTTTTTTACGTTAAAGCTTTTTATCTTTTTTAAGTTTTTTTATTTTATTTATAATTTTTTGTTTGTGCATAAAAGCTTTTCTGTTTTTTAGAAGTTTTGGTTTTTCCAGGAATTTATTAAATTTTTTTTACATGAAAGCTTTTGCTTTTCATCTTTTTTTTCAGTTTTGGATTTAACTGGACTTAAGTTTTTTTTTGGCATAAAAGTTTTTTTGTTATTCTAAAGTTTTGTATTTTTGAAGACTTATTTTTTTACATAAAAGCTTTTTATCTTTCTTTAAATTTTGGATTTTACTGAACTTAATTTTTTGTTTGGGTATAAAACCTATTTTTGGTTTTTAGAAGTTTTGGTTTTTTCGGGACTTCATTTAGTTTTTTGTACAATAAAGCTTTTTATCTTTTTTTTAAGTTTTGGATTTTACTGGACTAATTTTTTTGTTTGGACATAAAAGCTTTTTTGTTTTTTAGAAGTTTTGGGTTTTTCAGGACTTCATTTAATTTTTTTTTACATTAAAGCTTTTTATCTTTATTTTAGTTTTGGATTTTACTGGACTTAATTTTTTGTTTGGGTATAAAACCTATTTTTGGTTTTTAGAAGTTTTGGTTTTTTCGGGACTTCATTTAAATTTTTTTACATAAACGCTTTTTTTCTCTTTTTAAGTTTTGGATTTTACTGGACTTAATTTTTTCTTTGGGCATAAAAGCTTTTTTGATTTTTAGAAGTTTTGGTTTTTTCAGGACTTCATTTAATTTTTCTTACATTAAAGCTTTTTATCTTGTTTTTTTAAGTTTTGGATTTTACGGGACTTCATTTTTTGTTCGGGCATAAAAGCTTTTTTGGGTTTTAGAAGTTTTGGTTTTTTCAGGACTTGATATAAATTTTATTACATAAAAGCTTTTTTCTTTTTTTTCAGTTTTGGATTTTACTGGACTTAATTTTTTGCTTGGGCATAAAAGGTTTTTTGGTTTTTAGAAGTTTTGGTTTTTCCAGGACTTCATATAAATTTTATTACTTTAAAGCTTTTTATCTTTTTTAATTTTTGTTTTTAGTGGACCTTTTTTTTTGTTTTTTGGCATTCAAGCTTTTTTCTCTTTTATAAGTTTTTGTGTCGAAAGGAGTTTGTATTATTTTTTTTTTTTGTCATTCAAGCTTTTTTTATTTTTATAAGTTTTTGTGTCTAAAGGACTTAATGTTTTTTTTTTTGTTTTTTGCATTAAAGCCTTTAATATTTTTTAAAAGCCGCTTAACGAGCTTTCTGCTTTAAAATTCTCTCAAAGCTACTTAACAATCTTAATTCTTCCAAAATTTTCTTCAGTGTATCTGTCTTTGTCGCAGACTGGTTCGTTATAATTTAAGCCAAAATTTACTTAATAACATATGAGCGCATTTACAAAAAAAAAAAATCCAACAACAACAAAAACGGATAAAAACGGATGAAAACAATGCTGTTAAGCTTTTATTTTTATGTTTACTGTTTTGTGGTAACCTTTTTTTAAAAACTCTCTTATTTTTTTTTTTCTAACTATTCTTTTCTTGTTTTTTGGCTTTGTTTCCATTTTTTTTCTTGTCGTTTTGGTGGTTTTTCTTTGGGATTTTATTGTATGCGGCATTAATGACACACTCATCAGTCATCAGTGATAATATCTGTTCGACTGTCCGGCCGACTGTCGAGACAAACACTAATTTACTTAAGTAGAAGTTGATTGAATGTCTTGTTTTTGTTGTTGCTGTGGTTGCTGTGGCCATTCTTGCCGGACTCTGGAACTTTAATTGCCGTCATTAGTGGAGTTAAGCGAAGATATATAAGTGAACTGCTACGACATTAAGACAACATCCAAAAAAGCAGAAGAATAAGAAAACACATCGAAAGTAAGAAGAAGTAGAAGAGATGTAGACACATTAAAGTTAACGACAGTTAGTAAGTGAAAGACATTCAGCTAGTTAGACAATCAGACAGACAGTCGTCCAGTCAGCTAAATAGATAGGCTTATCCCGTAATGACGCAGAGCTACAGCTACTTGTTTTTATCATGGCAGCAGAATAAAAAAGGTAGTCTCGCGACTGAAAATTTTCTCTCGCTCTGAGTTGAAACTGTCAGAATCGATACAAATCATGTTCTGGCTCTTTTTACTGTTGTTCGGAAATCGGTGCTTTTTGACAATTCTTACTCTTGACTCTCAGCCGCGAGTCTACCTTGTTTATTCTACCATTGCTCTGATTATCTTTCTTTAATATTGATTGATACATCATAAATTGTCAGTTAGTTGCATTGCTTGCGGGCTCAAAGAAATTGGTTTAATTACAGAGTCCAACAGCATTTTTCCAACAGAGTAACAATACCGTATACCTAAAAGTGGACCCTGTGAAAAACATTTTTGCTGAACAAAGTTATAGTCCAGCATGTTCGAGTTTGTAATATTTTCACTGAAAGTTTTTATATCGAAATTAATTTCATTAAGGGGTTAGGCCACCCTAGAATTTTAGAAATTTTTTTATTTCTGAAAAAATAATTCCAAAGTGAGCTTATTTTTGCGGCATCTAGGGTGTGCTAACCCCTTACACAAGGGTCATAATTCGCGTGTCCATAACCTTTCCTTTATTCCCAAACTTGTCTTCATCCTTATCCTTACCTTTGTTTCCAAACTTGACTTCACCTTATCCTTGTTCTTATATTTGTCCTAGCAATTGTCCCACTTTTTGTCTAAACTCTTGATTTAATCCATGCCCAAATTCCTTACATTATCCAATTTGGAATTCCTAATCCTACATTTTTGTCCTACTTGGTCCTACTTCTTTTCCCAATCTTTGCCTTAAATCTTCCCCTTAATGTGTTTAAATGCTTGTCCTTATCCTTTCCCAATTTTGTCCTAAATATTCTTTTGGGTGTGTTTAAATCTATGTCCTTATCGTTGCCCTACTCTTTGTCGTTGTATTTTTTACAATAATTGTCTGATTTCTTGCCCCCAATACTTGACCAATTCCTCGCTCTTCTCTTTGTCCTACTCCTTGTAATATTTTTGTTCCTTATATGTATCCAAATTCTTGCCCTCCTTGAAATAAAATTTCTCATTGCACTTCTACTCAACTAGTAAAATTTAAATGCAACAATATTGCATTATTGTTGCAGAAGGTTGTATGGCGCTTTTTAAAATTTGAATGAAAAAAAAAACAAAAGCACACGCAAAAACAAAATCAAAACCAAAACCAAATCCAAAACCAAATCCAAAACCAAATCACAAATCAAAAGCAAAAGCAAAAACAAAAGCAAAAGCAGATGCATAAGCAAAAATAATAGCAAAAGCAAAAGCAAAAGCAAAAGTCAAAGCAAAAGCAAAAGCAAAAGCAAAAGCAAAAGCAAAAGCAAAAACAAGAGCAAAACAAAAGCAAAACACAAGAAAAAGCAAAAACAAAAGCAAAAGTAAAAGCAAAAGCAAAAAAAAACAAAAGCAAAAGCAAAAGCCAAAGCAAAATTAAAAGCGAAAGCAAAAACAAAAGCAAAACCTAAAGCAAAATCAATATCAAAAGCAAAATCAAAATCAAAATCAAAATCAAAAGCAAAAGCAAAAGCAAAACAAAAGCAAAAGCAAAATAAAAGCAAAAGCAAAATAAAAAGCAAAGGAAAAAGCAAAAGAAAAAGCAAAATCAATATCAAAAGCAAAATCAAAAGCAAAAGTTAAAGTAATAACAAAACCACATTGAAAATATGGAAAGGGATTAGAATGCAAGGCTAAGAATAAGGATTGGAACAAAGATTTGGGCAGAAATTGGCACAGAGATGTGGGCGTAGAATTGGAAAGGGATTATGAAAAAAGCACAAGGACAAATTTAAGAATAAGGATTAGTACATAAATTTCAGAAAAAAAAAATAAGACAAAGCCTGAACTAAGACTAGTCTAGAACTAAGACACGAAGTATGTTTGGATCTAACATTTGTAGGATAAGTCTAGGTTGAGACATCTTCTGCTCTTAATATCACGATTCTTCAATCACGGTTAATATTGCTTCAATAATTCTTATGTTACACTATGTTACAGTGAAAACAAACTCGGCTCGAGACATTGTAAAGGTTGTAGGTCTGCTTTAACATAAGATAACTGCATACTTAATTTTTTTAATATACTCTCAAAATCGGGATTTGTGGTAAAAAAACTGATTTTAGGTAGTTGCATGTATAGCTTGTTATGTAACTCCGTTATATTTACATCAATTTTAAAAATTAAAACGTTGATCAAAAGAAGAAAAATATACCTTTAAGACAGTATATAGACCGTTCGTTTTTTTACGGAACGAATTGACAAAGTTACGGGTAAAAACATTTAAAAATTTTTCGTTTTTTTTTTAATTTTTTCCATTTTTTTGCGAGATGAAAAATACAAAAACCCCCTATACATTATCGGGTTGATTATTCAAAATATTATTCCAAATTTCAAGATTTTCAAAAACAAAAAATTTAAATTTCAACAGCGTATTACATGAAAAAACTTCAAGATACTAAATAATATGTAAATCCACTCGAAAGTCCATATTTTGATGATAATATAGAGGAACAGAGCTAAACTCTTGTTTTGATGATAATCGAGAGGCTCGATGTAATAAGATTACAGCTCACTGAGAAATGTGTTAATGTTTATATACCGTTAAAAGAGTAAATTTTTAACCTTAAAATAAAACCACATCATTTAAAAAAAAATAATAATTCATGTTCATATACAGGGGATTCCCGCTTTAACGAGTATTCACTTTTACGAGAATCCGCTTTAACGAGCAACAAAATTTTAACATTGAGTACCTTTTATAACGAGTAAATGGCCATTGACAGTACCCGCTTTAACGAGCACCAAAATTTTTTAGCTTAAAACAATAACAAAACGCTTTCTTTGCATTCCTTTTATAACCTTTCGTATTTGTTGAAAACAGAACAATACAAGATGAATCTACCTAGAGGTGATAGCGGGAGCAAAGCTGACTGCCTCTTCGTTAGTGTCAAAGTTGAACATAGTTTTTCCAAGTGTGAGCCATGGTTCCCACCCTCATATGTATTTCCTCTTTCTTGACTTCTTTTTATTTAAATTTTTTCAGATTAATTTTTCCGTCAGCGATTTAAACGAATGGGTCGAGCGTAGAGAAGATCACTTTATAGACAACGATGACGATGAAGACCAAACGGACGAGGAAATCGAGATACAAACTGAACCAAAAGTTAAACATGATGACGCCATAAAAAGTTTTGAATTGTGTATTCAGTGGGCCAAACAAAACAATGTTGATCATATGAAACTGGCTGTGTTGGCCGAGCTTCAAGAGAATGCTGTCAAAACTAGTCTCAGCATCCCAAAAAAACAAACGCTGATTAATACTTTTTTTAATTAGATGTGTTAACGATTGCTTGGCTTTAAACTAAAAAACTATTGATCTCACAAAACAAAGTGTTCAAATGCCTATCCATAAGTTTTACTTCGTTTTTAAAATGAATTGTTCCTTTTTTTATTTTTCTTTTTAATAAAAAAAACTTCTAAGCGCTAGTTCCGTTTATTTTTATGATATTTAATGAAAATTTACGCGTTTTAACTCAGTATCCAGTTTAACGAGAAACTCGGTTTAACGACATAGGCTGACAAACAATGTGCTCGTTAAAGCGGGAATCCCCTGTATTTAAAAATAATTTAAAACAATTTAAGTTTACAAAAAACTTTACCATCATTCCTCAAAGACATTTTTGCTAATCAATCAGAAATAGCAGTTTTCCCTCAGAAATAGTAGTATCTTTGAAGATATTAACCCTGAAGTTCTGTTGTGAAAAAAAAATTACGTCAATACTGTTGTTGGTCAGTTGGACTACGAGTATTTTGTTGTTTAATAAAACTTATTATAATTATTTTTTCATCCACATAGCTTTTTAAAAGTTTAAACTAGTCATTTGACTTTGCAATAAAAAGGAAAAACACAACTTTTCTTGTCGATATGAACATATTTTATTACATTTTTTCATCTATAAAATAGACTAAAAATATACTTTAAATATTTGGATGTGGTCTCATAGACCAACAACTGTACTTAAGGATTAAGATAGACTTGAACATTTACTTTGCCTTCTTAAATGATGAATTCACCAGTTTCCTGCACTGAAAAGGTGTCCCCATATCATTTAACCCCTATCGGTGCTCTTTTAAGTAGGTCGAGTTCACCTACTTAGATAGTTCTTCAGTGGTTTTGCGCCAAGCGTATGCCATACCGTGTGAATATTTGTAGCCTTATCATTGGTTCATCAGTTCATAGTACCTCGTTCCATAGTACTCTTGAGGCCTCAAAACGTTTTCCTAAAACGTTTTCTTTCGTAAAATTTCATAATTTTCTTCATATTTATTGATTGACATATGGAATTTTTCACGCCATACGACCATGTTTACCAGCTTCCTGGTCGTATGAATCGTATGGTCGTATCCGTATGGTAAAGGATTGAAGTCCTTTGCGTATTGTGTCCACTGAAGGAGCCTCTCTGCCTTACTATAATAGTTGCGAGCGAGTTTTGGGTGCTGATTATATTGGATAAGCATTGGAAATTTACAAAATTCTTCTGTCAAGTCGATTGGAGGTGATATTAGGACGTTCTGGTTTTTTAACTCTTTTTATGCGGTTTTCTCTTTTGAAGTTGAGTGTGACCTTATATATAGATATGTGTGATTTTCGGCAAATGTCGCACTGATTGCCTAGATTTATGAAGATAAACGATAATTTTGCTCTCTTCATCCGCCAAAATCTTAAACTTTCCCATATTTGGAAAAGAAAATTAGAATAAATTGACCTGGATGATGAAAACAAAGGTAGCCAATATTTAATTCAAAATATCGATTAAAACTGTCGGCATTTACCTTATTTTGATTCTATTTGAACTTAACCCTTAAATGCATAGTGTGCCATATATGGCACAACCAAAGAATTTATCCCCATGTCTGAACGAGAGTAATTTTGGGAAAAATAATAAACCTTTTGGGTCATACCGATTTAAACCAAAAGGTTTATTCTTTTTTCTTTCGCTCTCTTCAAATGGTTGTATTTACAGAATTCAGCTGACTGAATTATTTGGATCAAAAGTGAATAAATGTTTAATGCAAAAAAAAAAAAGAGTAAATTTTATGAAAAAATTAAAACTTTGCCACGCGTGTTCCTAACGTTTCTGTCTGCAAGACTGGAATGTTCTGTAAACTTATTATTTCTAACTGAGTGCTCCGGCTTCTTACTACAAAGCAGTACCGTTGCTGTGGAACAAGAGCGAGTTGGGCTAAAATTCTCTCAGTGAACTACGAATATGCGTTCTATCGTGGATAGAAGCGGATTTGTGAGAAATGGGTCACACAGGGTGTAACATATACATAATTTTTGTATAAATATTCAGAAAAATCCAGTTTTTACCCATTTTCTAACGCTGATATTTTTTTAATAAGAAGAAATAGGTAAACACAAATATAATTTTCGTAAACATATCCTCATTAAAAAAAAAAAAAAATAAAATTTCAATTTGATTTTTTTCCCTCTAGCAGGCCGTTTCATTTCACTGTGCGATGTTCGTTAAGATATTGTTTTAAAATGTGAAGACTTCCGTTTAATTTTCTTAGTGTATCTATTTTAAAATATACGCATTCTTGTTAACTTTTTGTTCAGTGCCCTCAATGCGCATTCAGGTGTTGCTTTTCATTTTGTCCTGCCGCATTCAATGAATATCCTACAGCACTTGAACGCTCCCCGCAGTTCAATTATATATAATTTGAATTCAGTAGCAAAAGCACAGAGCTGCAAATTAAATACACTCATTTAGAATGGGAGGAAGGCAAGGGGGGCAACAGCATTGGCCAACAAAGAACACTTGGACGAACGAACGCATTTTGACCGCTACCAACGCGCATAGCGTGTGAAGCGCGCACATGCAAATCATGCATGTTATTAAGTTCTACACAATCTGGCAACGACAACCAAAAAAAAAAATAGAAAAAAATCTTGTCCGCCCAGTGGCCCACTCGTACGCTAGCCCAACAGGTACTGACGACGACGACGACAACACAACACCAACAACAACAACAGCGTGCTTAAAGCTTTGCATGCAAGCGTTGCTTTTTAATTTATCACCATTTTGACATTTTTATAATGTACCGTTAGCCATGCATGCAACATTGTGTGGCGTTGGACAAGCAAGCTCCCGAAGCTACTGCTTTTCGTGCGCCGCGCTAATCGTTGAACGGAAGTATTCAGCAATTTTCGTTCAACTTCGAACGTTCAGTGTTGCTGATGCGCGCCGTTTATGTCGTGAATCCTTTTTAGGTTTCTATTTTTTTTTTTTTGCTCTTGCGTGTATTGCGTATTACATGCAATGGCGTCATTTTCATTATGCTTGCCATTTACTAGTTCCAGTTCTAGTTCTAAGTCGTACTCTTTTGTTTTTGTGCAGGATGCACTCACGCGCTTTTGCTGCGCTTGCGGCGCTCACATCGCGCAAAGCGGAAACAACGCATCGCAGTCATAAATCAAAATTAAAAATGACGACGTAGCAAAAAATGGTAGAGCAAAAAAAATTTTTTTTAAAAACAAAAACAAAAACTTAAACTGCGTAAGGGATTAACTGTAAATTTAACCTCCTGTTGTTGGCGCTGCCAGTACAATTACAACAAAAAAAAAAAAAAAAAACAACAACAAAAACAGCAGCAACAATAGCCACTATAATTTAGACAAACAAGTCGGGCCAAGCCGTCGGAACCAGTTTCTAAGACGCCATAACAAGAACAACAACATGTTGCTGCTTCCGCAGGATATGCCACAAAGCAAAGTCAGCGGCACTTCCTTGGTCAAAGCAGACCACTTGTTGTTGTTGCTGTTGTTATTGTTATTGTTATTGTCCTGAAAGCGCGTCCATTTCGGACACAAAGCCAAACGGCGCCATTTTTGTTATCGTTGTTGTACGATTTTGTAAGGACGCTTTAAGCTTCGCGCTACCAACCCCTTTTAATGTTGTTCAAATAGTTGTTGTAGTTGTTGTTGTTGTTGTTGTTGTTGTTATTATTGTTGTTGTTGTTGCTATTATTGTGTCAATGCATAATCTATGTATTCGCTGTTGCTGCATCAGCCCTTCATGCCGCTGTAAGGTTTTGTTTTGCTTTTATTTTTTTATTTTGTATTTTTTGCGCTTCGCTTCGTGTCCTTGTCATAGCACTTAGCAACAATGACAGGAGCGGCGACCAGCACAGCAACAGCAGCAATTTTGTTGCTTGTTGCTTCGTTTATACTTCCTGGTAAGCTTTTGTTTTGATATCTTGTTTTTCAAAACACACACAAACACACACATACACAGATATGAGTGGCACAAATATTTTTTTTCTGCTATTATTTTTTTATTAATTTTTTTTTTGCTTTTTAAGATACTGAATCAATGGCTAGTAGCTACAGGACACTATGATGTACAGGTACGTTTCAGGCAAGAAGTCAGGCCGGATTTTTCGCTCCACTTAAAATTTTGAGGATTTACCTAAGATATCGCCATTTTTCTGACTCCATTAGATAATGAATATTGTGCAAGTATTTCCATTAAACAGTGCCAAGGATCAATAAGCTTTTTGATGCAATAATATTCCCCTGATATACTGGCTCTAAATAAAATTATAAATTGACCTAAACTACCCAACCTTCTGTGTCCCCAAAATGACCCCAAAATAATCTCTTAAAAGCATATCGGGGGAATATTATTGCATTTAAAAGCTTAATTGTTTTTGTCTGCATAAAGCTTTTATACGAAAAAGGGCTTTTTTTAAAATTTAGTTTTTAATTTTTTTATTTGATGGGTCAATTTGGACCGTAAGGTGTGGGTTAAATTGGCGTTAAATTGTTCTAAGCAATTATTCTCCAGGTAATTGTTAATATTTCACTCCTTGACAATAAAGTCAATGAAAAAAAGTTTTTCTAACAAAAACTTCATCAACATGTTCTTAACCTTGAACCTTGAATTGCTCGAAAATGGGTCAAAGTTCCAACAAATTTCAGGCAAGTGTTGTTCTTATACATACTTCGCAAAGTCATCCTTAACGGGAAGGTTAAGATTTATTGCGTTAGAATCGTGCACTCCACCATGCATGGTGGCGTATTTGAAGGTTTCCCTTAGCGAATAAAATGAAAAAAGATCTATTGTACCAGAGCTATTATACCGAATCTATTTAACCCTATCATAGCCTATCATAACCCTAGCCATCATACCATCCTCTTCATACCCGTACTCATCACACGATAACCCCATCCATTACCCAAACGGGGATAGTACGGCTCTTTTTTCTGGTAAAAATTTCCTGGTAAAAACTTTCTGGTAAAAAATGTTCCCTTTAATAGCCCGAACAAACCCATTATTATATTTTAACTCACATAGTACGCCAACTTTTGTATATGTAGGCGTGTAGTTCTCAGTTTTTACTGCGTCTTTTGGTGAAGACTTTAATTTAAGAACCAAATTTCTTCCAACTTGGTTGTGCGGATCCGGAATGAACTCCATTTTGTTTATTAACTTCCACTTCTCTTGAGGTTAAAGTTAATGACCTGGAAACAATTTCTTGGTGAATTTTTGTTAAAAGAGTTAAGTTTTGAAGTAAGCTCAACTCAGTGCTGTTTGTTAACTCACAAACGAATAGATTGCTCCTTACCTCCTCTAAAAATTAACGTTGTATAATTCATGGAATCAGTTGTTCTTAACGATTTGCAGGATCAAATTTTTGATGTGTCGAAAGAAGCGGCCCAGGTTTCTAAAAACGGTGCAAAAAAGTTCACTCCAGCTGATCTTCGTCTGATCTACACTTCATTCATCAGGCCTTAAATGATACGAAAATGGTACATTACAATTGGAACATTTGGACAGGTACTTCAAGATCTTATTTTGTAGCTTCTAGACCGAATTCAACTTCCTACGATATACACTCATCCGTCGTTTAGCACGGTTCTCGTTTAGCACGTTTTCGATCTTAAACGGTTTTTAGTTTGTAATGAAAATGACTTTTTACTATTCAGAAAAATAAGAAATATTTGATTCTTACTGATAATCATTTGTCTCTGATTTTTTAAAAAATTAAATTTTCGCTTTACACGGATTTCTCAGGAACCCACTACCGTGTAAAACGAGGGATGGGTGTATTTGATAGAGGGTGAAAATATTTCAACTTCTCTCAACTTTCCCGACCATCGACGCAGTGTTGGGTGCCTTAGCCTTTTATATTGGTTCTACCATGGGACTTGTTTAATGCTGGTACGAGACCTGATGAAGATCGAGACCAATAAGAGTATTTTTCAGACCCACTCGATCAGTCCTCCAAGCCCATTCCTATACTATTGCCTTGATCCATACTAGATCATCGTATTACAAAGATAATTCGTTCTTCGATCGCACAATTAAATTGTGATATAATCTCTCATTCCCATTCTCATTCCCATTACTATACTATTGCCTTGATGTCTATAAAAGCATCGCATTACAGAGATAGTTCGTTCTTCTGTCGCAGAGTTAGATTATGGAATAATCTCCGAGAGGGTGTATTCCCCAACACTTTCGATCTGTGTAGGTTTAAAACAAACCTTCACCGATTCTATTGAATCTTTCAACCCTCCAACTGAAGAATAATCCTTCATCTGAATCAACTCAATACATACGCATTTAAAGGGGGTCATACCCTGAGCTTTGGCTTGGTCTAAAAAATAAAAAAGGCCTTCTGGAAAATTTGTTGTCTTTTGACGGCATTTTGCATGACATTTATTTCCAGCATAATGTCATTTTCTTAGGTGTTGTGTAGGGTTTGTGGCTTGTCCATTTAAACTTTTTCTTTAAGTAACCCCACAAATCAGTAGGAATCCTCACGGGTCACTGTCTAATCGGAACACATGCTCTTTTGAACACATGATTTTTGAATTTTCTTCAAATGTGAAGAAGAGGTAGAAAATGTCTAGCACTTCCTCTGCGGTTGTCCGGCGCTAAGTAAACGGAAATTGGCAACTCTGGGCCATCCCTTCCTTAATGGATTTACCGAAGTCTCATGCCTGGAAATCAAGTAATGAATTTTATTATAAATTCATTATCCGTTCGAACTGGTTTGTTGAGGAGGGATATCTCTCATAGGTTCAATAGAGATTATGTGGTAACAAAACGGGCCTACACAGGCCTAAGTGTACGATTCGTCTGCCGGCTCAGCCATCAAAACCTAACCTAACCCCATAGAAAGTAATAATAGTTGGTCACATCTGGCTTGAACATTTAAACTTTTTCTTTAAATAATCCCAGAGAAGTAATTAGGGGAGTTCAAATCTGGTGATTTTGGTAGCCATAGCAAATTGACATTCCTGAAAATAAACCTGTTAGGGAAATATTTTCTTAGATGGTCTATTTGTCCTTGAGTGTAATGGATTATTGTCCCATTTTGCCTGAACATCAACTTGGGTAAGAAAAAAATTAGGGATCATTTGAAGATAGTGTTCTACATTATCAGCTGTAGCTCGTTCCTTAATATCCTTAAAAAAATAAGAACCGATGATACTATTTTCAGATATTTCACACAATGCTGTGACGACCCTCGTTGGGTACAAAGCCTATTGGTTTGATGGCTAGTCGTGCCCCAGAATCGGGAATTTTGCTTATTCGGAAAGTCATTCTGGTGAATGTCGGACATCCACAAATAGTTGATAAAATTTTACTCAAATTTTTCTTGCCACTCCAAACTTTTTTTAAGTAACCCCAGAGAAAGTAATAGGGATCCTCTAAATCTAAATCTTGCGACCTTTTTTTTTAGCTTTTGAACCAAGTATTTCAGATGGGATTTGATGAGATCAGATGAGATTGTGGCGTCCGTGTCGTAGTTGGTTAAAGTGCGTGGCCGCTATGTCAACGAACCTGGAGACCCAGGTTCGAACCCCAGCAGCGACAGAAAATTATTTGAAATAAAATAATTTTTCTGTGCGGCCGCCACCTCTCTGCAGACAATGGCAAACCTCAGAGAGTAATCAAAATGCCATGTAAAGCTTCTTGAGAATAAGAACATTCCGTTCATCGCCGTTTGGAGTCGGCGTTAAGCCTGTAGGTCCATTTCTCGGTCAATTGTGTACAAACTTAATAACACGCACAACACAATTGATCCTAAGAAGCTAGGTCAAAGTCCTTTCAAGGGCTGAAATGGCCAGTTATTTAATTTATTTTTATTTCAGATGGGATACCTATTCAGTCAAGTCTGCCTTGGTTCGAAAATAGGGTGATAGATTAGTGGGAAGGAAGGAGCAATCAAGTGAAACATGTGTAGGATGTTCTAAGCGCGGTGGAAAGCCAAAGAAACTTTTCGAATTTAAATCAGAGGCAAGTGTTATGCCTTTACCTCAGTCAATTCAAGTTATAAGGCAATCTCATCCACAAACTTCTCTACAATGTCCTCCAAAACATTCCTTATTATGCAGAACTTCTGCTGGTTCATGTTGTTGGTTCTTCCCTGACACTGCTCCGTGATGAGCATTTCTTGGTCCCCTGACATCTGTTACTGATCCTTGTCATTTCATAAATGTAAAGGAATAAGTTTATTGGGCCCTAAAACCGCTTGAACCACACCGTGTGCAGTTTATTTATACCTGGTAGTTGGAGGTGTATTGGGTGTGATGTTGGTCTTCAAACTTCAACCACTGCCCCAGCGTCGAGTGAAACCCCAGCAACCAAAGGGTGTCCACAATCGAACGACTGTTCGTCCGCATGTCCATTCGTTTGTACGTTACGGCCGTCGTTTGTCCGTCAGTGTGTCGTGTTTTGACTTCTTTAAACGACTCGGTGTTTGTTTGCTCAACGGATTTTCCCTCAAAGGATTTTCCCATATTTATTTTAGTTTTTATATTTTTGTGTTTCTTTGCTGTTGTTGTTCTTGTATAATACGACCGCCTTGTTGCTTGTTGCTATGCAGGACTTTAATGGAAAGTTTGTGTGAGTGTGAAGGTGGTGTGGTTGTTCTTATTGTTTTTGTTGTTATATTAATATTTCTGACCGAGTGTGAAACGGTAGGACGTAATAAAAACAAGCAACAACAACAACAACAACAACAACAACAACAGCAATAAGGAGTATAACGCAGTCGAGGCTGGGCCCCAAAGTATTTGTTAAGCATGCAAAATTAAGTGCGTTTCAGTTTTAATACAGACACATACATATATATATACATATATTTTTTTTTGGGAGTTTTGTTTGGATGTGTATGTAAGTGTTTTGGGTTTTTGTGTGCGTGTTTGTGTATGTGTGTGAGTGTATGAATGTGTCTTAATGCCCTACATCCGATGGTTATTTTAGGTTTTTGTTTAATGGTTACAAGTTGGTCGAACACGCGAGATCGAAATGTAGATAAGTGAAAAAATGATACAATATATAATCATATCAGCGTCATCAGCTGTTGTTTGGCCTTGTCCAGCACTGCCTTCCGGCGATGTGGGTAATTTTCGTAATGATTCTGTTTTTTTTTTTTTTCTTACTGTCGATTTTCTTTAATTTTACATAAAGTGGCGTGAAGCTATTTTTTCCTGACATACCCATTTAAGCAGAGTTGGTGTAACGTGTCCTTAGTTATTTTGGATCCTTAGTTATTTCGGCTTTTTGTTTATTTTGTGAAACTCAAGAAATAACATCAGCAGAATAAGAGAAGCTAGGATATGTTGGGAAAAAGAAGGGGGTATTCGTCAGATTTTTTCTTTTTATTGTTCTAATGGCACAGTATAAAAAAAAAAAATAAAAAACAAAGGCGTCATGAGGTCTCTCAGGTAACACCTTTAAGTAACCCATATGCAAAATTATAAAAAATAAATGACTACGTTGTCAGATAACGTAGTTACCAGCTTATGCAACAAAAATACAATATTGTTGCATGGAAATATTATTATTCTATAATTAGAATAAAAATTTGGGTATAGATAAGGACAAAGATAATAAAAAGGACCAGGATTAAGAACAAGAATAGCAAGGATTTGGACAAAAATTAGGATAAAAAATAACATAAGGAGTAGAACACAGATTTTAACATAGATAAGAGCATGGAATTGGACAAAGATATGCAGAAGGATTCGGAGAAGGATTGCGAAAAGGAATAGGACAAGGAATAGGACAAAGAATTTGTCACATTGACAAATAATGTTAGAAGAGCCAACTCTTGGTTTCGTAAAACACTGGTCCAGAGAGTTCTTTAATCCCTACGTCACAAAATCTCTCTACCTTACCTTTGTTAAACCCATTCTCAAATATGCCAGCCAGGTTTCGTCTCCTATCTACAACACACACTCGATAAGAACCGAAGACGTTCAAAGAAGATTCGTTTCATTCTTCGTGGTCATCCCGGTTCTGACAGTTTCAACTTACCTCCTTATGCCGACCGTCTGAAGTTGTTTAACATGCAAACTCTTGAAAAACGAAGAGAAGTTGCCGATGTTCACTTCATTCATCTACTACACTGCTCCAATTAATATCCCTTTAATAAGAAACCACGCATCGTTAGGTCTATCCCTCTCTTCCACCTTAACTTTCACTGCACCGACTATGGATGTAGTGAACCTATAATCAGGATGCTTTATGTGGCCAATTAATTGATCAGCGGATTCAATTTTCATCTGAGTAGACCGCAACTTCGAAGTACTCTTCTTAACTCCAACATTTTCGCATAATTGCGGCTGTATCTCGTGAATAATAACTCTAATGTTGTCTTTGAGTGCTTGAATATTTCCTGGAGCATTGGTGCAGACTTTAACTCTAATGTAGACCCAAAGAAAAAAGTCTAATGGTGTGAAGTCGCACGATCTCGGCGGCCAATCAAAGTCTCCATTTTGAGAAATCACATTTTCAGATAATATTTCACGCAAAAGAGCGATTGTTTCACGAGCTGTATGACATGTGACACCATCCTGCTGACAAAAAAGTCGTCCACGTCCAAAGCATCAATTTCAGGCAAAAAAAAAAGTCAGTTCACATCGTTTGGTAACGGAATCCATTTACTGAAACGATCACACCGGCATCATGTTTGGAAAAATATGGCTCAATGACACCGCCACTCTAAAAACCGCACCAAACTGTCACTTGTGGATGAAGAGGTTGTTCACCTATTTCTTTTGGGTTTTAAAAGCCCCAGATGCGACAATTTTGCTTATTCGCTTACCCAGACAGATGAAAATAAGACTCATCACTCAGAATTAACTTGTTCATGCATTTCCAGCACCCAATCAGCGAATGTATGGGGCATTTTCTATGGTCTAAACTTTAGACTCTAAAGCAAACATGCCCACATATTGGCCCGTAAGGCCCGTGTGGCCCTTCATACAAATTTTTTTCTATCTTAATTTTGTCTTTGCGAAGAGTCAAAATCAAAAAACGACTGCAAACAACAACAACACAAACCGCACTCGTTCAGCGTTCAGCACATTTTCCAGCGAAATTTACTAAAACAAATGCATGCAAAGCCAATATAAAAAAACGCACACTTGATGATGTCGATGCTGAAGCTGATTATCCCGTTACTTGTGTGTCGAGTAATTTTTCATGCAAGCATTGTTATTGTAATAGAAAATAAGTCTTGTAATTGTTTTTTTTTTTTGTTTTGTTTGATTTTTTTGTCAAAAGCTTAAAATTTCTTGGGCCCCACTGGTCTAAAGGCTTCAATTCTTGTGTCAACTGCACCTTATAAGCATGTAGGCCAAGATTTTTATGCAAAATACGGTGCAAAGTGGATGTGGATAGGCCGAATTCCTGTAATCGTCTCGAAATGGGCAAACCTGGGTTTTCAGCCACACTCTCAGCTGCAGCTGCGATATTTCCAGTTGACCGAACGAGCACCAGTTGGGGTCTTTACATCACTAACTTGTTCGAAACATTCGAATTTATTTATTAACTTAAGTATAGCTGTGCGAGAAGGTGCCAAAATGATGGCCAAAAACAGTGCAAACTTTACAAATCGTCTTTGCGATATTTTCACCATTTTTGTGGTGGATTTCCACTATTTTAAAGCTTTGTGCGAATGTGTATCGATCCATATATAAAAATCATCTAGTTTTTCTCTGACAAACGTCATCGAATGACAGTTGTATGTTGCCACCTGAAAAAATGTTGGAAAATTTAAACTAAAACACCACCTATAACTTAGCATACAAAAGTTCTTTCTTTAAAGTTGAAAGTCCTTAGCTTGCCTAGCAACAAGCCGCTCAGATGTGCTTCAACTCAAACACATCTCTAACAAGAGATGTTAAATTTATGCATTTTTCTCAAAGTTCAAATAAAATCTTATGCCTCGATATCAAATTTCATACAAATACTTCTACACATACTCACACAATAACTAACTCACTAGTAGTGCTCTTTTTCTTTGAGTCCGAAATAATAGCTCCACCATCCACTAAAACAATAGCAACATCTCTATGCTTGATGAAAAAAAAAAAAAAAAAAAATGAAAAACAATCGTGTTGGTCATTTTCACAACCTTTATGCTTTTCAAACATCTATCTAGCTCTAATGGCATGAACTGTACATTGTTGGCCACTGAGCCAAAAATTTATTTCTTTCTTTACATTTGCTATTTACCCTTTTTCTAAATAGGCTTTATTAAATAAAGGGTTAAGAGATTTTGTACTTTGGACGTTGGAAATTTATTTTCGGGCAGCTTTCGAAAATCTTCTTCATACATCATGTTGTTTAGCTCTGTGCTTTAACATGTGTGCCGCTGACATACAAAACACATCTTTCGAACAAACATGTACCATCCACCACCACCACACCGCAATGCGTAGAAATCCTAACTCAAGTTTGCTGAAAGTATTTATTATGGGTGTATAAAAGTTAGTTTGTGGTTTTAGTTTTTTTTTTTTTTTTTTTTTTTTTTCTTACAGGCTTTTGTATCTTTTCTTCTGGTTCTTACATTATATAAAAGTGTACAAACATTTATTTTAACTACCTATATTTATAACAAAGCAGACCTTTTTGACCTTTTTTTTTGCTTACTTATTCGTCTTATTCTTATTGTCATAATTGGATAATGGGTTGCCAGATTTTGTTGTTATTGTTGTTGCGTTTTTATTTATTTGTTTTTTTTTTTTTTTTGTGGCTATTCGACGTAAGTGTAGTCTTTGGGGATAATTAAATGGGGAAAGAGATGTTTACTTTTGGAATATTATTTCCTTAAGTCGGCATTACACAGTTCACTTTAATCTTTGATACTTGCAGAGGCCAAACAAAGGTTTTTTTAATGTGTGTTGAAATATGATTTATCTATGGTGTTTATACTAAACAAATTTTTTCTAAATTCTCAATTTTTTCGTCGGTTGAATTCAATGTCGAAAGCCTGAAATATGACCTTTCTATGAGAAAATTAGTCATATTTGTTTTTACTTATTATCATTATTATCATTATTATTATTATTAATGATGTTATCATTATTATCATTATTATCATTATTATCATTATTATCATTATTATCATTATTATCATTACTATCATTTTTATCATTATTATCATTGCTATCATTATTATCATTTTATCATTACTATCATTTTTATCATTATTATCATTTTTATTATTATTATCATTATCATTATTATCATTATTATCATTATTTTCATTATTATCATTATTATCGTTATTATCATTATTATCTTTATTATAATTATTATCATTATTATCATTATTATCATTATTATCATAATTATCATTATTATCCTTATTATCATTATTATCCTTATTTTCATTATTATCATTATTATCCTTATTATCATTATTATCATTATTATCATTATTATCATTATTATCATTATTATCATTATTATTATTATCATTATAATCATTATTATCATTATTATCATTATTATTATTATTATCATTATTATTATTATTATCATTATAATCTTTAGTATCATTATTATCATTATTATCATTATTATCATTATTATCATTATAATTATTATCATTATTATCATTATTATCATTATTATCATTATAATCATTAGTATCATTATTATCATTATTATCATTATTATCATTATTATCATTATAATCATTATTATCATTATTATAATTTTTATCATTATTATCATTATTATTATTATTAATGATATCATTATTATCATTATCATCATTATTATCATTATTATCATTATTATCATAATAATCATTATTTTTTTTATCATAATAATCATTATTATCATTTTATCATTGCTATCATTTTTATCATTATTATCATTATTATCATTATTATCATTATTATCATTACTATCATTATAATCATTATTTTCATTATTATCATTATTATCATTATTATCATTATTATCTTTATTATAATTATTATCATTATTATCATTATTATCATAATTATCATTATTATCCTTATTATCATTATTATCCTTATTATCATTATTATCATTATTATCATTATTATCATTATTATTATTATTATCATTATAATCATTATTATCATTATTATCATTATTATCATTATTATTATTATTATCATTATTATCATTATTATCATTATAATCTTTAGTATCATTATTATCATTATTATCATTATTAGCATTATAATTATTATCATTATTATCATTATTATCATTATAATCATTATTATCATTATTATAATTTTTATCATTATTATCATTATTATCATTATTATCTTTATTATCCTTATTATCATTATTATCATTATTATCATTATTATCATTATTATTATTATTATCATTATAATCATTATTATCATTATTATCATTATTATCATTATTATTATTATTATCATTATTATCATTATTATCATTATAATCTTTAGTATCATTATTATCATTATTATCATTATTATCATTATAATTATTATCATTATTATCATTATTATCATTATAATCATTATTATCATTATTATAATTTTTATCATTATTATCATTATTATTATTATTAATGATATCATTATTATCATTATCATCATTATTATCATTATTATCATTATTATCATAATAATCATTATTTTTTTTTTTGTATTTTCATACACAAATATATGTCGTCCAAGTTATGAGGCATGGACCAAATGAAGACTAGAAATTTCTCTAAACGAGAGTTAAAAACACGGTTGATACTGAGTATTCGGGGTCTGAATATCAACTTTCGATGCAAAAATTAGAAAAACTCTTATCAATTTAATCTTAAAAGTGGTATTTTCTACAGTTTTTGTTTGGTTGATTAAAAAAGTGCCTTTAATCAACTTTTGAAACTCATAGAACTTTAATTTTATTCATGAAAGAGTCAGAGTAAATTTTAAGTTTTTGAGAGATAGCGTAGGAGATTCAGTTACAAATCTACATCTAATAGATGTCATAATAACAGCGTAATGACAGAAGATGAGGGTTCAAAAGTTGTAAGACAAGTGAGGAAAAATTCAAGGTCCAGTTTTGTACAAATCGCTATAAGCCTCTCCTCTGAACGTAAACGTGGTGATACTTTCGAAGTCTTTGTGTCATCATTGGAACTTTCCGTGTTGTGCTTCCATAAAGTAATGCTTCCACTAAACGCCTCCTTACTGACCAAGTAAAAATTTGGAAACCTATGTATCCTCTCTCATTGCTGCCGCTGATTTAAATGGATGTGGATGTAACGCCAAAATTTTTATGCGATCGTCTGTTCTTGAAGTTTTGCGGAGCGGCCTAGTTAATTTGCAACGAACTTTTTTAGTTAACAAAGCTTGATGGACAAGTACCGAACATCTAGTTCGCCAATAGATTTTGCGTTTTATCATATACTTTGTCCCCCATTTCGCAGTTTTTTTACCAAATGACGAACCAAAAATCCTCTCGACCAAAATCCTCTTTGCTGTACTGCTTTTCTAGTCCCATTCTGCTGTAAAATTTCAGATCAATTTGGATTTCTGAATGCTAGAAGATAACACGAAAGAGTACTATGGAAAAAATATGCAATATAGCCTCGTTAAATGCCTTAAGGAGGTCTCTACGCTGTCAAGAGGCCAAACAAATTTTATTTTATTTAAGCTATGTACGTTAAGGGGTATCGAAAAATTTAGATCGTATTCTAAGAGGTCTCAAAAGTTGCATGGGGTTGTCAAGATCACCATGCATGGGGGGGGGGCGGGGGGTTGTCATGCATTTTCCTGTTTTTGATAAATGTGTACTTGAACGCAGTTTTAAAACTTTTTGCAAAAAAATTAATATAAGATTTTCTATCGCGGGTTCAGAACTGGTATCGACGATATTATTTTCAATTTGAATTTTTAATTAAGAAAAAAACTACTGCCTAGCATAAAATGTAACAATTTCATCTAATATTTAAGATTTTTTATAAAAATATTTATTTGAAAATTATACAGATTTTAAAATGTCTCGTTAGTCTGACGAATTATCTTGAAATTACACGCACATTTTGGAAAGACCTTTCGGTGTTACTCTGTTAGGAACGCGAAACTTCAAGGGCACCTTTTATAATAATATGTTAAGAACTAATGCCGTAATCGTTGGTACACGAATTAAGAGAGTCGTCCAAAAAATAACGGAACTGTAGCATCCAAATTTCAAAATTTAAAAAGGACTATTTTTTAAGACTTAAGATTAGTTCCACTTCGTTGATTTTTAAGCTACTCTCATGATTCTAGTACCGACGAGACTAGAGCTTAAAATATGTGGTGAAAAATTTATTCAAATCGGACTATTTTTTCGAAAAGTTTTTATCACAGCCAATCACGAAAAAGTGGTTTCGACATAAACGCATTTTAAGTTATGGTGGGTGTTTTCGAAATATTAAAATTTAGTAAGGATTGGTCTGGGAAATTTTTGTGATGCATTTGGGAATTGACTATCATGACAAAAAAAATTTTATCCAAATCGGATGATTGGTTTCCGAGAAATTAGGGGTAAAATGCCCGAAAACGTGGTTTTTAAAAAGGCCCTTCTCTATATCCTATTGAAAAAGAAAAATAAAATTTTCAAAAAAAAAAAAAAACACAAAAACATTTCATTACTACACTCAGAAAAAAAACACCTATCTTTTTGTGATAAAAAATCTCTATTTTTGATAATAACAATTTTCTCTTTTTCACATAAAATTTCCTTCAATTAGAATAAACTTTCACATATTCGAAGAAATATTTATTCACTTGTCGGAAATGAAAATATTTCAAGTCTCTTATAATGATAAGTATTTTTCTGGCACTAAAAAATTCTCATTTTTAGATAAAAATTTCTAGAAAATGAAAAGTTTTCTCTATTGTAGCTAAACAATTCACTAATAAAAACAAATCCAATCAAAAATAAAAGTATTTTTCTCTAAAAACGATATATTTTTCTTATATTTCTCTTTTTCATGGAAGCTTTTTACCATTTTTAGGGAATTTTTGGAATCACGCATTTTCTAGAGCAAACTCTATACCATTTTTCTCTGAATATGATGCCTTTTTATCATATTCCGAGAGTTTTTTTTCTGAGTGTACTTATTTTGCAAGAATATATAATCAATATATGTGTGTATGGCATGATTTTGCGCCTGACTTGTCTATATAAATAATTCGACAAAAAATAGCTACTCGATAGGTTTTCTAGAAAAAAAGTATATTCTCAATACTAAGTATATCAGTTCAAATAAGCAAAAAAAAAAAAAAAATCAAAAAAATTTAAAGGTAGAAAGTTGCCTTAAAAACGATTTTCTAAAAACTATGTCTTTGAAGTCGCAAGATTCCTCTCGATAACGACGAACCGATCATTTTCAAATTTTCACAATTTTTTTTTTTATATGTCTTAGTAGTTGACGGAAGATATTTTCCACCGCTAAATTTTTTCCATTTTATATATAATTGAAGGCCTAAATTCATGTTTAAACTCGACTTGTTTTTTGTTGCAAAGGGTCCATTTTGTAAAAAAGATGTGACGAAAATAAAAATAAGATATTTTGAGCCAAAAAAAAAATATAAGATTGTGAATCAGTCAATACAGAGCTATTTCCATAAAACTTCTTCCGACGGCTAAACACGTTGCAGGCACCATGATGATTTGGGGTTACATGTCAGCTGTTGGGACAAAAAAAATCTAGTGTGTATTGAATAGACCTGCAAATTTTAAAATAAATGTAATCAACAGTGTGATATTGAAGCTGGGTCTTACAACTGCTTGGGTCTTAAAACAGGAGAACGACCCAAAGCATACAGCCCAAATATTAAAGTAACGTCTATTTTATAATGTCCCTTTAAACAGCTAATTGAACTCCATAATCTCTCGATATAAGCCCCAATGAACACTTTTGAAAAATTTTGGACTGAAATATACGAAAAAGGACGCTTAGATGATATTAAGCGAGATCTTAAAACTGCATTGGTAGAAAAATGGAATAATATTTAAAATATTATTTTATTACTTAAAATAACGGGTGTACCATCAAGAATTTGTTGAGAAGTAGAGTTTGTTTTCTGTATAAGACGAACAATCCTTTGGATATCTTATGAACTATATACTAAAAAACTATAAAGTATACTGTAATAGAACGAGTATGGTCAGTCCACAATACCTTTAAATTTAAATCAACTCTTCTTATATGTTCATACCACAATCGTCTAAATTTCCAGAAAAACAAATTGTAACTTTTGTCATGGAAGGAACATTTTTTGTATTCTCACTATCGCTTCTTTTTACAATTGTTTTTTTTTTTTGTTTAGCCCAAAAAGTAAAAACTTTCAAAAGATTACAACTTTTGATATCTGATAACGGACCTCTTCTAACCTATGTCTGGACACACTTTATAGGTAAGAGTTCGTTCCTTTTTTTAATATTGTTCATTGATACAGAAAATAAAGCGAGTGGACTCTTATCACTATCAAAATTTTTCTCAATACTCAATATTATCCTGATAAATTTAATTTCAACTTAACTCCCCTCTAATCGTTCTTATTTATTAGCTTGGATTTGGCTATTTCGACCTTTTTTCACAAACTCAATGCTCAAAAATAAAAAAAAATAAAAATACAAAGGTTTCCATTCAAAGTCTTAAGTTGAATTCATATGTATATGATATGTATATAAAAAAAAAAAAAATTCTTAAAAAGCTTCTCCGACTCTACCCTGACTGTTCCTCTGCTTTGATGAATATATTTTTATTTCAATCATAAAAAAATGTTAATGTCATAGAAATGTTTGTTGATTCCCCTGGAATAGAAAAAAAAACTCAACTTTAAGTCCCAAGTCATTATGTTATCATCGTCATATTTCCACATATTTCGGAATCTCTCACTTTCAAGTACAAAAGAACGAGTTTTTATTGTTTTTTTTTTTCTATATCGTTTTATTTCTTTTTTCTTGTTTCGTTCAATTATGTTCCTTCTTCAGCATTACGTAATCAAGAGTTACGATATAATATCTCTCATAAAAATCCATGCAAATATGTTCCTATTTCATTTCAATTTTCTACACATAAAACTGTACACACGAATATTTGAACCACTGACACATATTCGGGGGAACAAAGGCCCAACAACAACAATAGCAGCAAACACAATAAAAGCAAGAAAACAAAAAATCTAAAGAAAGAAAAATAGAGGAAGAAGAAAAAAAAATCAAATACCTACCCTTTTATTTTAAATCCACCCTTCGAAAGCGCACTGCGCAACAGTCCAAGTTTAGCCCGAACAATGGGCTAAAATGCTATAAAGCCGGATCAAATTCTAATCCCTACCTGCATGCCTTGCCTCCTGTATAGCTTGCATGACAACCAGGCGTTAGTTCTACGTTCTACGTTATTCGTTTGGTCATAAAAACGACGCAATAAAATAAAAACCCGAACAAAGCAAAGTGAAATCCTTTTGAATGGCGAAACATTTAAATTTAACATTCGCTTTATCAACAACGTCATTATCATTATTTTAACCATCACTGTGATGATGATGATGATTAAGACAATGATAATGATTAAGACAATAATTATGATGGTGATGATGAAGAAAGTTTGCCGAATCAAACCTAACAACGCAGCAGTTTGTTGGCATACAAACATCTATTAAGTTAAAGTGTCCGACACTAGCGCTATAGCGACAGCAACAACAATAGCCACTTACAAACAGCGGCGCATTACGCAGAAAATTCTTTGGATGAGAAATGGACATACAACTATTTATTATGTTTGTGCAAAGTTTTGATCGCGTTGCTTAAGAAAAGGATTTTCCTCACATCATATTGAATTTTCTTATACTCAGGCACCTCCTGTAACAGGAACTTCCACGCCTCTGCTAACTGCAACAATAGCCGAAGGGTTTTGTTAACAACAGCATTTAGAAAATCCTTGATGAAGTTGTTATTTAAGAGTTTTTCTTTTCAGTCGGTCCTAGTAACAGTAACAGTACCAGTAACAGTAACAGTAACAGTAACAGTAACAGTAACAGTAACAGTAACAGTAACAGTAACAGTAACAGTAACAGTAACAGTAACAGTAACAGTAACAGTAACAGTAACAGTAACAGTAACAGTAACAGTAACAGTAACAGTAACAGTAACAGTAACAGTAACAGTAACAGTAACAGTAACAGTAACAGTAACAGTAACAGTAACAGTAACAGTAACAGTAACAGTAACAGTAACAGTAACAGTAACAGTAACAGTAACAGTAACAGTAACAGTAACAGTAACAGTAACAGTAACAGTAACAGTAACAGTAACAGTAACAGTAACAGTAACAGTAACAGTAACAGTAACAGTAACAGTAACAGTAACAGTAACAGTAACAGTAACAGTAACAGTAACAGTAACAGTAACAGTAACAGTAACAGTAACAGTAACAGTAACAGTAACAGTAACAGTAACAGTAACAGTAACAGTAACAGTAACAGTAACAGTAACAGTAACAGTAACAGTAACAGTAACAGTAACAGTAACAGTAACAGTAACAGTAACAGTAACAGTAACAGTAACAGTAACAGTAACAGTAACAGTAACAGTAACAGTAACAGTAACAGTAACAGTAACAGTAACAGTAACAGTAACAGTAACAGTAACAGTAACAGAAACAGTTACAGTAACAGTTACAGTAACAGTAACAGTAACAGTAACAGTAACAGTAACAGTAACAGTGACAGTGACAGTGAGAGTAAAAGGAACAGATTTCTCTGTCTTACGCTGTCTTAAATGTTTAAAAGAAAAGTAGCGTTATTTTCCAAAATTTATTGCTGAGTGTTAATGAAAGATGTGTTTGGATGGGCGAGATGTGTGTCAGCAGGAAATTTGAAATGCCAAAGATGTGTGCGTAAGCTGACATGGTGGGTGGGCCGCCTGTTTTACTGTTTATTGCAAACATTGCCGCAGGGCTGCTCAACTGATGACAATATACTTAAGTTTGCTGTCATGTCATAGTGACCGATGTCCAAACACTTCAAAGAAATTTGATTTTTTTATATCTTTAATTTTTTGCCCCAAGGAAGGGTCGTTTTTTAAAGCAATTTAAGTGTAAGGCATTCATATCATTAATTTTAAGACAATGAAAGAAAAGAAAGAGGATATTTCTGGTATTTGGGAACATCTTTGAAGTTTTTGATGTTGAAGCCCTAAGGTGTTCTTCAATAATGACATTAATAAAAGCTTTGCTAGTTCTGAAAAAAGATATGGTCAGCCATGTATTTGTGTAAAATTTATTTTAAGTAAAACAATTAAGGGGTATTATAGTTCAGAAATTTTAAAAAATCAAAAAATTGTTTCGATAGTTTCAATCCATTCAAAAATCTTCCTCAAAAGGATTTCTTAAAATTTTTTAACGAAGATAAAGCTATTTTAGCGACCTAGCATCTAAACCGGCTCAGATGAAACTCAAAACTTTAAACGCATTTTTCCCGAAACTACTTTTTCCAAAACGTCTGGCATGATATCTCAATATCTAATAATGGTCTGGACTAGAATTATGTAAAAATTTAGTTTTTTTTTAAAAATTCAATTTTTTATTTTCAAACAGTCATTACAGCCATCAAAGACAAAAAATTGTTTTCTCTAGTCCGGGATATAGTGACATTGTTACTAATTATAATAATAATTTTCTTAATTTTTCCTTCTAGACTTGAATACTGCCTTGAACTGATGATATTAAATAAAAATGTTGAAATGATCCGCAAGTCTTTTTGAATTTACGTAGTTTTACCAGAGCTCAAAACCAGAAATCTTGACAATCAATATCGTGAGTCCATATCGTACCCACATAAAGTATTTTCTTTCAAATATTAAACTTTTGACTTTTTTCAATTTTGAATAATCATCTTCAAAACGTGCCAGTTTCAAATTCACGGGTCTTGACACCTTTGAAGGCAAAATTTTGATAACATATTTAATATTTAGACCATTGCAAACAACTTTTTGATATTTTAAAGAAAATGGTCTTGACTGGGACCTTCATTTCAAATTATATGGAACCGACTCTGAATTTGATATAAGCAACCTTTGAATTCGAAAATTGACTCCGCTTCAGTTCAAACCAAAACTTTCTTTTGCAATTACGACTTTAAAGCTCTACCTCAACTTTTTGAATATTTCAAATTTTATTTTAAAATCGAAAACGATATTCCACATTCCACAATTTGTTCAAAAATTTATATGAATCCGAATTTTGTGGAATTTATAAATCATTGAGATGTGATGGATATTGCAAGGAAATTAATATGAGAAAGGTGGTCTTCGTCAACATTTGGATTCATATTCATAGAAAAAACGAAGGTTTCTCTGGCCTCAAAACGAAAATGAGAAATAAACTTTTGAAGCCATGACAATACGGAGGCAACTGCTTAGTACAGTAAAAATGCAACAACAATCAAAAAACGTTGCCTGGAATTAAAACTGCGTTGCAATTGGCGCTACGGAGAATTTTATGGAACGACAATTATCATGTGAATTTTTCGGTCACATAACAAAAATAAAAAAATAATGGGGTCACGAGTGCTCTCAGGGAACCCCTTAAAACAAAATAAATGCACCAAATGCAAGAGAAAAAAAAATGCAATTAAAATTCAATTAATGACTGGATAAGGAAGGATTTGGATAGGAGATGAGGATTAGAAGACGATGAGGTCAAGGATTTGGAAAAAGATAAGGACCAGGATAAGACAAGGAGTAGGGTAAAGAATTTGGACAAAGATTAGAGCATGAAATTGGACAAGGATAAGAACAAGAATTTAGACAAGTATTGGAAAAACTACAATGACAAGGATATGGAAAGATATTTAGACATATCTAAGCAATATTTAGGACAAGATTGGGAAAGGATGAGGAGAAGGAATAGAACAGGGTTAATGACATGGTAAGGATAAAATTTAAGACGAAGATTGAGAAAAGAATACGCAAAGAAATTTTTAGTTTACAGCAACTGAAAAATTCACCACCTACACTTTGTTTGCGAGTTGTATTTGCCGCAAACGAATATTCAGTTGTCATCAACTAAAAAATATATCTTATATATGTATACTGCACCCAGCAACTATAATAATAATAAAAATAATAATAATAATAATAATAATAATAATAATAATAATAATAATAATAATTGACTCTGACCGCTGACGCCGTTCATTGTGTTCAGCGTATATTCTAAGAGTTTTGCCGTTGTTTGCAAGCGCTCTATCAAGAAGAGCCAGAATAAATTGAAATGTGAGCGGAAAATTGCAATAAAAAAAACTTGTATGTATCTTGTTTGCGAGCGTTCAACGCTAGCGGCTTGCCTGAGCTTTAAATTTTTCAGACTTTCATTATGTTGTTTACAGATGCTATGTTAAGAAGAGACAGAATAGAACGAAATGTGAGCAGCGAATAGTTGTTCTCTAAGTTTGAAAACGTTGTTCTCAGGTGCTCAGTTAAGAAGAGAAAAAGCAATATAACAACAAATATTATATGCAAACTTTAACTCGCTATAACTTAAAAAATATAAATTTTTAAGAAATACAAAGTCCAGTTTGCACATCTACAGGTCTAACCCTACCAAACCATAAAAAAAATTATAAAGATTGGACTTGTACGCCGGACAAAGTCTGAGTTTGCGTATATATAAGAAGATACCGCAAGCTATTTCGGTCATTATCATTTATTATATTAATTATATTTCTCGTTACGTCCGTCCGTCTTCTTATGGATTGAACCTCTGTTGTTATCTCCGTTCGCGTGTTAAGCAAATTGCCAATTTGCTTATATATAGTTACAATTTGTCCAAAAAGTAACTCTGAACTATAAGCTATGTGTTTACACAATGAAGGGAAAACAAACAAAGTTTTCAGTTGGGAAAAACAAATTTTTCAATTGCTGCAATTTGAAAATCACTCGCGCTTATGACAAATAAAATTAATTTCCGGCAACTAAATGACGCGTTTCTCACAACTGACTATTTTTGTGACAACTGTTGAAACGTTTGCAAATAATGATTTCAAGTACAACAAACGAAGTTCTTTTTCGGGAAATTGGCGATAAATATTTTTCTTTTCTTTGTCAATTTTTTTTTTCTTAAAAAGTTAAAAAGTTGATAAAGAATTTAAAAAAAACACTTTGTTGTTTATCACCATATAACCTTTATAATAATTTTCCAATTTTTTTAAATATAAACAATTAAACAATTCAAAATTTATTGTTTACCAACAAGAGGTGTAGATTTTCAAAGACGTATTATTTAACAGTTGGTCACTCAAAAGTTGTCAAATTTCAATATTTGTTATTTGCAAACAAAGAAAATTTACTAAAATTTACAGCCAAGACTCGAGAGGTACCGAGTTCAATACCTAGCCAGTCCATGTTTCCACGCTTTAACCTTTCTTCATTAATTTCTTATTTCTAATCAACTGAAGAAAAAACTCATGTGGTTTCTGAGAAGTTGCGTAAAGTAATCAAAAACTTCCAAGAGAGAGAGTAGAGAACTGTTAGCGTAACATGATCAACAACTTTCAAGAGATCTTGAACTTGATGTCTGACCGAAAATATCGACTAAGTGAAGGAAAGTGTTGAAAACAACCCGAACAACATCAATTCGTCAATGTGCTTAAGAATTCGCTCTCAAAGTCCACACTGCAGCCAAACTTAAAATCCAAAAAACTTGTCAGTTTTGAAAGATATGGTATTTCTTACATAATCTCCATGTATCTTCTTTATAAGCTCATAAAAATTGAAGAGACATCCAAACAATTGTTTCTTTGATTCTAAAAACAAATCATATACCTTTCGTTAATACAGTCAAGCCCCTCCTGATTTAGACTTTCAAGATAAACCATTTGTTACTTTGAACTTAAGAACTTTTCTGTCATGACTTATCTGCTACCTAGAGCCATAATCGTAAAAGTTGCTATTTTTTTTTTATTTTTTTTTTTTTTTATTTTATTCTCAAAACTCATTCTTATCAAACAAAATCCGGTATAAACTGGAAAAAATTCTGATATTTAATCCAATTTAATTTCTAAATCGACACGAACTCTTTTGAAAAAATAAAAATAATTTTCAATTTAATTTCAATGTCATTGCGATAAAGTTACTTTTCGACTGGCGATTAACTTGCCAAAAATGTACAAAAATTTAATTTAATTTTTTGCACTTCCATTGATTAAGTTGTGTAGAAATAAAATTCGCTCCACGTGTTTTGAATTTATTATAAATATATATTGTCTAGGAAATACAACAACGCTATCTAACAATTTATGTTGTATACTCGTTAAATGAATTTCTTATCAAATGTAGTAAATGTTACGCGTTGACCTACTTTTATGGCAAAGCTAAGAATAAAATTAAATGAGCCATATGAGTTTTATTTTTTTTTTTGTATACAAATATTTTTGTACAAAACAATAAAGGCGAAAATAAAGATTTTTATTGTTAAAAATGCGCATTTGCCAAAAACTGTCTGAGGAAGTGGAATTTTATCAGTACGCTCAATAGAATCATTTAGAAAAGATTAAAATACTTGAAGTGTCTACAGTGAAAAAGTCACAGAGGAGAAATATTTAAGTTAAAAATTGAAATTCTAAACGAGATTCTTTTTGAGCACAACCAGCTTTAATAAAAATTTTGTTTTTCTAACATATTAAAATTAACGTTCGAAATATCTATTTTAAAATTTTTAATGAATTATTAACATACTAGCTGATATACCCGGTTTTAATTGGGTTGATATTTAGTCCTTGTTTTAATATTTTTAAAAATCCAAATCATTTTTCCAAATCATAAGCTGCACTTACTTGATTATTTAATTACTTTAAAGCTCATGTAAGAGCAGTGGCGTTCCTAGGCTTGGTGAAAGCCGGGGCGGATACTCATGGTGTCACCCCTATAAAAAATTTGTAAATGCAAAATGAAACTAATTCGATGAAATTAAGTGTTTTTATTACTATCTTTATCTTCTCCGAAAAAAAAACAAACAACATATGACAAACAATAAGAATTTGTAAAAACGAGAACAAAAATATAACATCAGGTGACTACATTATTTTATCAGGCGGGTCAAATTTTTTATCGATCAAGCGTATAGCAGAAACGTAATCTATGATGAATTCTGAGAAAACTTCCCCAAGAAACCATAGATCTAAAATCAATCCCAATATCGCGCATATTGAGGTCAAAATTTGTGTATCTGAGGCACAGCGTATGTGCCTCAGTATTTGATTACACATTATAGTTCATGGTTTAAAATTAGTACCTCGAAATGCAAATCTGTAAACGTAGTTCAATTCCGTATGGCCTGGCATACCTAAACGTATCTTTAGCGCATCATTTTATTCCCCCACGATTAAAAAAAAACCCCTGTTACTGGGTTTTTAATTTTAAAAACTTTAATTTTGTCACTCCGTTTGTAACGCCCATAAGGAAGCGTGGTAGGTATAGAAAAGTTTATATTTTCTTGATCAGCATCATCACCCGAGTCGATTTTGCCATGTCCATCTGTCCGTCATCTACAGTAAACATACAGTAAACGTATACATTAGGCCGTGAGGTACATATGTTGTGCCTCAATAAAATATTTCAAAATTTCACAGAAATATAAAAAAAAACATTTTCTGATATTTTGTTCGCATTTGCTGATACCAAAATAAACTAGAACTGTAAAAAAAAAATGGCCCGGAGGACCCGATATTTTTTTTGTATGGTGGCAGTTAAAGTGTTAAACAAAGAAATCTTATTAATGGCGTTGTCTTAAAAACTAACTTTTCTTACTTTAAGAGCTGCAAAATTTGAAATAACCTCATCGAAATCAATATTACTTGCAAGCTCGTTTTCAATGGATAAAATAGCAAGATCGGAAAGCCTTGCCTGTCACATGGAAGACCTTAAATAAGTCTTAATTCATTTTAGCTTGGAAAAACTCCTTTCGCATGAAGCTACTGATACACAAATTGTTAGAAATAATTTCAATGCAACAAAATGGGACACATATTTTTTAACGTAATGTATTTGTACCTTTTTCTTTCTGTTTGAGAAATTAAAAAAATATCGAAATGGTGTCCTCCTAAAATGGTGGTACCCAGGGCGGACCGCCCCCCTCGCCCTCCTAGGAACGCCACTGTATAAGAGGACCATGTTTTTCCGATCTATTGAAAATGAAGGGATACCGTGGGGCCGAAAAAATAGATTAATAGCGATAACTTTTGATCGGAAAGAGATATTGGTATAATTTCTTCACACAAAATTATTCTTGGAGCTTAACTGTTCTACAAAAAAAATAAAAGCAAATTTTGAAAAGAATAAATTTCTTTAAAAAAATCACACCTAGTTTTTGGTAACAGTTTTGCAAAAAAAAAACAAGAAAATGCAATTTTGAGTTTTTATTATTTTAACAACAGAAATAGCTTGTGTACCATTTTTTGAGTAAAAGTGAATACTTTAGATCTTTTTTTAAAAAAAGATTAAAAATGTATCCGTTTAGCCAACAGTACCCTTTAAGTGCTTTTTATTAAGTGCTTGAAATGAGTTTATTACAAAAAAAAAAAAAACAAAATATTCAAAAACAACGGTGCTATTTGCATCGAAAGTAAAACATACATATTTCTGATGGTTCTTTTGTCACTCTAAGAAAACGACGTTATTAGAAAAAGACATTTCACTAAGAGTTTGTGCTATTTTGAAAATATGTGAATGCTTCTTTTGTCTAAATAGCAGAATTGCTTTAAAATTAATTAGACGAACATTTTCACTAAAAAAAGTATGCTAGTAGATTTACGTTTCTTGTAATGGGGCGGAAGAGGCGTGGTCAAAAATAAGTATGCTATGACCTAATCTAGGATGCAAATCGTAACGGACAGCGTGATTTGTGCCGAAATTGCTAAATTTTCTTCGAAAAGAATTTCACAAAACTCTCGCTCAGGAAATGCTTTTAATGGACGATACGGAAACTCAGCGCATCATTACTGGTGACGAGTCTTGTGTACGAGTATGACGTGTACGTGTGTACGAGTATGACGTCGAAACAACTCAACAATCTGTAGAGTGACGCTATCCAGATGAGCCGAAACCCAAAAAACCATGACAAATGTCGTTCAAAAATTAAGGTGATGTTGACAATTTTCTTCGATTCTCAAGATATCGTGCTCACAGAATTCCTTCCGAAAGATCAATCGGTCAATGCTCAATATTATTCGAGTGCTTTAAAGCGTTTGCACGAGAATATTCGGCAAAAGAGACCAGAATTATGGGAGGACAATTCATGGTTTTTGCACAACGAATACATCACGCATTGTAGGCGATTATTTGACCAAAAGAATGTCAATATCGTTCAATAAGCGAATATGACGCCAGATAAGGTCCCGTGTGACTTTTTTCTATTCCCCAAACTCAAATTGTCGCTTCGTGGAAAACATTTTGAGACGATTGAAGTCATTAAAGAGAATTCGCAGAGGGAGCGGCCACCCAAAAATGCTTTCAAGAATGGAAAAAACGTTAACATATGTGTATCGCGTCCAATGGTGATTATTTTATTATTATTATTATTATTATTATTTATTTATTATTGTTTAATCATTAAAAATACAATGGAGCTTAAAATCTAACAGAATCTAATAGCATACGAAAAATTAATAATGAGTAAAAAATTAGTGACATTTTTTATTTTTTAAAATATAAAAAATAGCATAAAATGCACTTCTTTGAAGAAAAATTTTTATTCAAGTATAAAAAACTACGTGGGGTGAACTGAATAAAATAAAATAAAATTAATAAAATTAAAAGAAATAAAATTAAATAAGAATTTTGAAGGTGATAAAATAAATATTGAAGAATAATTGACCATAGTTGTTTTTTTACACTGTTCGGTTAAATTTTGAACAGAAGTTATATATATATAAGTCAGGCCCGTAGCCAGGATTTTCATTGAGGGAGGTTTTAATGTCGAAAATTTATAGCGACTTTCGATTAATTATCTAATTTGCTTTGCATTTGGGGGGGAGAGGGGGTAAAAACCGAGGTTCTGAGTTCTGAGTTATGAGCCCCGACAAAATTTTCTGTTACTCAAAAAAGAATGAATCTCAGATATGAGGTCGATTCAAGAGGATTTAGAAGTGCTGCAACAAGCTTTTGTTGGTCAAAGGGATTTATAAGGAAAAACGTGTTAAAAAAACCCAATAACTTTTTTCAAGGCGTTGATTTGCAAAAAATAGTTTGCACCTGCCAATCAATTTTTCATTAAAAGGAGCTAGCAACCATGAACATTGGACAAAAATTACCAGACTTGTGATTTATTTTCAAAAAAATCATAAAAATCAAAATATCAAAATCAAAAAAAAAAAAAAAAAAAAAAAAAAATACAGTGGAAATATATATTTTCTGGACCTGTAACACCGAACATCGTTATTAAATTGTTTGTTAGAAGTACAGTTTTTCGAATAGATCACAAGAAACTACAAAACCCAAACTTCGAATACTCAAAACAAAAAAAAGCATGAATTGGTCTTAGATTGATTCGAACCTTTCACTATATGACTCAAAATCAGAATTCCATATTATGCAGGCATATTCAAGAAGTGGGCGCACATGTGCCCACTACACGAAGAGAAACAAAATTCTATGCTTGAATCAAGCAAATACGTTATCAGTTTACACTCAAGCGTAAATTTCTCAATTCAAGCATTATTTTGCTAGAATTAAGCAAATTTAAAACACATGATATTAAGAAAAAAATGTTTAATTCAAGAAACATTTGTTTGAAACTCAAGAATGTTTTTTCTATATTCAAGACTAATATTTGCTTGAAGTAAGAAAAGTTTGCTGGATTCAAGTAACAATTTGCTGAAAACAAGAATAATTAGCTTGATTTGATAAATTAATTTTCCTTTAACTAAGAACAACTTGCTTAACTAAAAACTAGAATAATTTGCTTGATTTGAGAAATTGATTTTCCTTGAATGGAGAATAATCCGCTTGATGCCAGTAAATAATTTACTAAAAACTAGAATAATTTGCTTTAACAATTCTCTTAATACTGGAATGTTTTGCTTGATATTATTATAGAAACTTTATTTTCTTATTATAATGAAAATCCTTTGGCAATGTAAGATAACCCATCATAAAAAACTACTCGAATATAGTAAGTATATGTTCTAGACACTTACATGTTTCCAAATAAAGTAACAGATAAAATAATGCGCCTTTGACCCATCCCATAGTTTGTCAATCCGCACCATCTTAAACATGTTTTCATGTAAACATGTTGTGAATTATAAGCATGCCAATATAAGTGAAGTTGAAATGAAATATATAATGGCATTATAAGTTGGTTAACATATAGAACTAGTAAGGTTAAAGGTACAAGTGCGGGACCAGGAACCTTTTTTTGTATCAAAACTTTTGATGGCTGAAAGTTCTAAGTAAAAGAGACGTGTTGGTATTGAAGTGAAGGAAATTACTAGCTATACGCCATTTTTTTTTTTTTAATGTACACCTTTTAAAGAGGACGATTGGTCTTTTTACTGCTTAAACTACTGCAAAATTTTGGAGAAACTTATGTTAAATGCTTGATTATGCTCAGAACTAACTGTAACTCAAACAACTGTATCTTTAAAGACAATACTTAATGAACAGTGTTGTGTCTATTGCTGTTGTTGTTGTTGTAGTTGTTCTTGTTGTTGTAATGGGTGCTATATGGCTATTTTTCTTTATTTCCTCAAGTGCGTAGTTCTCACACTGGCCTGAAGTTGTTTCTTTCATTGTAATTGTCGTTTTTGTTGTTGTTGTTGCTGTTATTGTTTTTGTTATTGTTATTGTTGTTGTAGTTGTTGTCATTATATTGTCATACGGTTGTTTGCTGCGTGTTGACAAGAAGTGCAACAATTGTTTTCTTCAATTACATTGCGTGCTTATATATGTGATGTAATAAATAAATGTGCGTGTCTCCTCGATGTGTGAGTGTGCTTCTGTGCCTGCGTGTGACCTATGAGCGCTTAGCAACAGTAAGTTAGTAGTACTTTATTGCAATATGATTGTTGCACCCCTGTCAGCGCTGGGCCACCAAAAATGTTGTCATTAAAAATGCGTTTCCATAGCCATTCATCAATGTCATCAACAGGAGTAGAAGTAGCAGCAGCAAAAGCAGCAACTTTGAGCAGAGAGAAACGCAACCCTTGGCTGATTTGGTGCCCAAAACCTGGAACTGCGTCACTTCGTGCCTAATGTCACCCCTTGAGCACTCAAGTGGTGTATATAATGGGCTTTGTGCGAGAACTCTAGTGCTGAGACGCACTGTATCCGCAACAAAAATCACACACATTGTCAACAAGGACATGCAGCATTATTGTTGTCGTTGTTGTTGTTGTTGGGTGAAAATTAATAATTATGATTATAATTTTAGGAGCAGCAGCAAGAGCGCCGTGCGAGTTCATGTATCTAATAGTTTGCTGTGATTTATATGCAGCGCTTGGATGCACGGCTACGCAGGATATGCTGCCAACAGCCAACGCGACAGCAGCCGCGCCGCCTTGAGCGTGGTGTAAATGATCAAAATATTTGCACAATTGATTTTTCATCATCATCAAGAACAAAAACAACAACAATACCAGCAACAACCACAGCAACAATAAGTATGGGAAAAGTTGTTGTTGTCATTGTTTTTGGGCGGCATGCATTGCGTCGCGCTTGTCATTATCTTGGCTTGCCATCGCATAAGGTTGCCAGATTTTTTTTTTTTTTTTGTGATTTTCTTATTGTGCGTTACGTCTAAGCGTTGCGGCGCAATTCCCCAGCGTGGTATTGGCATGTATTTCAGACATTCGGGCTTAATATTATTTTGTGCGCTTTGTTATGTTAAATTCGGGCATTAAGCGTTTGGATTAACCCTTTGTTGACTTTGTCGTCAATGTTGTCGATGCTGTTGTCGTTGTCGTTGCCGCTGCGGTGCGCTAGGCTTTATTTAAATTTGTTTTCACTGATTTAATCAAAACAGCTACAATTAAAGGACATACATTTTTTTTTTTTTTTTTGTTTATTTGTTACTCTCCTGCTCATTATTTTTGTTTTTATTTTTTTATCGTCATTAAGTATCTATTTCATTTTTATTACGCTTAAAATTCTTGTTTTGTTTTATGTGTGTGTCCCCATAGATTTTGACTCAATTTTAAGTGTGCTGATGAAAAATATGCCATATTTTTCGGTTTTATGTATCCGGTCTCACTGGTAATAAAGGCCGCGAACGAAAAAAAACAGCATTTCTTCATATTATGAGCCAAGTTTTAAAGAGTGAGCTCAGAATAAAAAAAAAATGTAATAAATACTCTACGTAAGCAAATTTTACAAAAATAGGCCTTGAAAAAGTTGCTAACTAAAAATATGGCCTTGTACTTCATGCTATTTCCACACAAAAAAAAAACAAAAATTTGCCAAAAAAATAAAACAATTTTAAATCTTAAAAAATTCTCTAAACTTTTGCAGTTAAGAACTTCAGCGTTGCATAAAGAAAAATTTTCTCAAGTAATATAAATTATCATAAAATATTTTTTAATATTTCGACTTCAAGTTTTGGTCTAATACAGGCCTTCCGTCTGCTGCTCCCAATAGACATTGAAACTCGCGCTTAACTGGCTACGTCGAAAAACACTCAACATAAATTTCCATTTAAAAAAAGCAATTGTTGCCAATGTCAAAGTTCGCTATGAAATATAATGGCTTGTTTAGATGTTTAGCTCAGAGCGAGTGTTGTTATTATGTGTATCCTTAAAATACAAAAAACAAAAAAAAAAAAAAACCAACGCACGCAATTATTTGAACAACGCATTCTTGTTACTTGCCTTGCCCTTTATATGCCATGCCCTTAAAATATCATTTGAGAAAAATAAAAAAAATAAAACAGATATGTTGTATCTTTGTACACTCCTCACACTCCTCACCCTCCTTTCCAACATGTTGTTTGTTCATGAATACATATGTCCCCTGGGAGTGTGTCGTCAAGAAAGGTCATCCCATAAGTTTCATCACTGAGTCGGAAAACTTTGTCATGTTTGACAAATTACAACGGCTAACAACGTTTTAACAAATGCTAAACGCACTAATTTGTCAATCTTGAATACATAGCAAAATCAAATTCACAAAGAAAAAAAAAAAACTTAAAGATCTGTCACTTCCTCATTATGTATTAATAGTTAATTTGCAATTTTAATGAAATTGTAGCTATGTGTGTACAAGTCCTTCGGTAGCAAACAATTAAAGCAACGGCGACATTTGCTATCGGAAATAGAGTGAAGTCACATTTTCATAATAAATTTTGTTGACATGTTTATTTAAAAAAAAAAAACTCTTTATATAATACTAGCAGTCCCGTTCCCAGCGTTACTTGGGAGTATAAATATGATATGACAACATATTTCAAATAAACACTCAAGAACCAAATACATATGTTCAATTCATTTTATTTAATTTGAGAATATTTCTTATTGAAATAAAAAGAGTGGCTTCTTATTGAAATGAAAATAGTTTCATCTTGGTAAAATCAAAATAAATACGATATATTGGACTTATGGCAACACTGCAGCAGAAATTGACTGAGTGCAACTATCCACTTAAGATGGCAGCGTGGTGAGTTGTAGACTTTCACCTTTCTCTCTCAACAAATAGCTTAAGCTATTGTTTGCTGTTATTTTTTGCTGCTTATGCAATGGCAGCATGGATTAAAATGCATGAATTCTTAAATCATTAAATAAAAAGTTTTACCAAAAACGTAGTACCCAGTAGCAGGGTCGCTTATTATAGCAATTGAATAGTGAAAGAATTATTAAAATTCGTTTAGCGGTTACCCCGAGATTGAACGATAAAAATCCGAGAGAACCCTTTTATATAATAGTAGTATAGAAATAGATAAAGATAATTGGTGCCAGATTTTGAAAAAAATTGTCGTTCCATTTTATTGAGACACACAAGACTTCGAGTTTTACTTATTAAAACACAATTTTTTTCAAAACCATTTGACTTTTCTCACAAACAACAAAAAAAAAACACAAAAATATAAGACATATGAAATTTCTCTGGCTCAGGGAGCTAGAACAACAGCTTCCAATCTTTACCTTTCGTATTTCACATTTCATACTTCATATTTTACTCTTAGTTTTTCACATTTCATACTTCAGAATTCATATTTCGTATCTCATATTTCATACTTCGTATTTCATATTTAATATTTTATATTTCATATTTCAAAATTCATATTTCATAATTCATATTTCGTATTTCGTATTTCATATTTCATATTTTATTTTACATGTTTCATATTTCATATTTGATATTTCATATTTCATATTTCCTATTTCATATTCACTTTTTCATATTTCCTTTTTCATACCTCATATTACATATTTCATAATTCGTATTTCGTATTTCGTATTTTGTATTTCATATTTCCTATTTCGTATTTCGTATTTCGTATTTCTTATTTCTTTTTTCTTATTCCTTATTTCTTATTTCTTATTTCTTATTTCTTACTATTTATTTCTTATTTCTTATTTCTTATTTCTTATTTCTTATTTCTTATTTCTTATTTCTTATTTCTTATTTCTTATTTCTTATTTCTTATTTCTTAGTTCTTATTTCTTATTTCTTATTTCATATTTCTTATTTCTTATTTCTTATTTCTTATTTCTTATTTCTTATTTCTTATTACTTATTTCTTATTTCTTATTTCTTATTTCTTATTTCTTATTTCTTATTTCTTATTTCTTATTTCTTATTTCTTATTTCTTATTTCTTATTTCTTATTTCTTATTTCTTAATTCTTATTTCTTATTTCTTATTTATTATTTATTATTTCTCATTTCTTCTTTCTTATGTCTTATTTCTTATTTCTTATTTCTTATTTCTTATTTTATATGTCATACTTCGTATTTCATATATCATATTTCTTATATTATATTCCCATTTTTCATGTTTCGTATTTCGTATTTTATATTTCATACATAATATATCATATTTTATATCTCATATATTATATTTTTGTGGTGGCCGTGGCACAGTGGGTAGAGTGCGTGACCCATACGCCATAAAACCCTGGTTCAATTTCCACCTGACACAAAAAGTGTTTTCAGTTGAATTAATTTTTCTGTTCGGCCGTCACCTTTCTGCAGGCAATGGCAAACCTCAGAGAGTAAATAATGCCAAGTAAAGCTTCTTGAGCACATGCACATTAGCCGTTCGGAGTCGGCATAAAACTAGTAGGTCCAGTTCTCGATCAATTGTGTTCAAACATTAAATAACACGCACAAAACAATTTGATCATAAGAAGTACGAGGTTATTATTATTATATTATTTCATATTTAATATTTCGTGTTTCATATTCGTATACATATTCCTCTTCATATTCATATTCATATTTGTATTCATATTCATATTCGTATTCATATTCATATTCATATTCATATTCATATTCATATTCATATTCATATTCATATTCATATTCATATTCATATTCATATTCATATTCATGTTCATGTTTATATTCATATTCATATTCATATTCATATTCATATTCATATTCATATTTATATTCATATTCATATTTGTATTTCATGTTCATATTCATATTTCATATTTCTTGGTTCTTACGTCTTTTTTCCCTTCTTTTACTTTTTCATTTTGACTTTTTACTTTTTGTCTTTTTACCTTTTACTTTTTACTTTTTATTTTTTACTTTTTACGATTTATTTTTTACTTGTTACTTTTTACTTTTTACTTCTTACTTTTTACTTTTTACTTTTTACTTTTTACTTTTTACTTTTTACTTTTTCATTTTGACTTTTTACTTTTTTTCTTTTTACCTTTTACTTTTCATTTTTTACTTTTTACGTTTTATTTTTTGCTTTTTACTTTTTACTTTTTATTTTTTACTTTTTACTTTTTACTTTTTAATTTTTACTTTTTACTTTTTACTTTTTACTTTTTACTTTTTACTTTTTACTTTTTACTTTTTACTTTTTACTTTTTACTATTTACTTTTTACTTTTTACTTCTTACTTTTTACATTTTACTTTTTACTTTTTACTTTTTACTTTTGACTTTTTACTTTTTACTTTTTACTTTTTATTTTTTACTTTTTACTATTCACTTTTTAGTTGTTACTTTTTACTTTTTACTTCTTACTTTTTACTTTTTACTTTTTACTTTTACTTTTTACTTTTTACTTTTTACTTTTTACTTTTTACTTTCTACTTTCTACTTTTACTTCTTTCTACTTAGTCTGGTTTGTTCTGTTTTATTATTTGTATTACCTTCACTTTTTATTTTTCGTGTTTGACATTTCGTCAGCCTCTTTTTTAGCATTTGAAGCTATCTAAATTGAAGAATCTACATTAAAGCCCACAAATTGGAAAATTTAATTTTAATAAACGACTCTGTTGAGCTGTTTTGTGTTTTTTTTTTTTCTTTTTGTCGATGAGTGATTGAATTTTTCCGTTTTTATCTGCACGGTGCAATATTTAGATTCCATTAATAATTCGGAAATAAAAACAATTTTTTTTTTGTCAAACAACATTTACCCATCTTGCAATCTTAACATTTAATAGAATCATTATCCTGGCAAACGATAACGTACGCACACGTAAAGGACCCATTCATCACATGGCATGCCTGACGTTTTGCTATTCTTAGCGATTTATTCCTGTGCTCAGTCAAGCATTTCATAACTTCTTTTGTACAATTCATTCGCTCATTCATTCATTCAGTCACTCAGTCATTCATGCAATCATTCCATGCCGTCGTCGTCATGTGTTGCCGGTCCCCGTCCTTATCGTTGTCTTCGTCCTTTTATTGTTTGAATTTTTCAATACCAATTATTAATGTTCATGGCAGCGTAGTTATTTCGATTTATGATTTTTTATATTTCATTCTATTTTTTTTTTTTTTTTTTGTGAGGTATTGGTAACCCTAGCATACCGCTTGAACGTCGCTGACGCGACAACAGAACAAAGCAGCAGCAGCATGAAAATAAAAATAAAAATGAATATGAAAGAATATAAAATAATAAATGAAATTGGCCTAATTTTGAAATATGGATTCCAATTTCAATTTGCCTGCAGCGAAAACACTAACACAGAGAAGGCAAAAACAAAAAAAAAAAAAAAAAAATAAGAAATGAAGACAAAAAATACAGCTTAATAAATATGAAATAACATAATAAAAAAGAAAATACAATGAAAATCGGATGCGTTGTTAAACATGGCACGACTTGGTATGAGCTGGGTGGAGCTATATTGGGCTCTGCTGTGCTATGCCGGTCTAGATTGGGTTGGAGCTGTTGTAGTGCAAAGCAAAAACACTTTGTTCGCACTGACAATCATCCAACCAACCATCCAGCCATCCATCCATCAGCCTGGCATCAAACAGCCTGGCATTCATTTCGACATCCTTGCCTTGGGTAACAAGAGCCGTTTTTATGCATTCTTATAACTCTAAAGTCGCCTCTAAAGGCTTCAACTTAGGCCATAAAGTGATGCTTAAATTTCAAAATTTTTCTCCTCTTTGCTTTTTATTTCGTTGCGTTATTTCATTTCATTTTATTATTTTATCTGCCTTCATGAAGATGACGATCTTTAATGACTCATTAAAGTTTATTTCGAAGTTATAAGGCTATAAAACAGAGCAAAAAAAGGCACAAAATAATCATCTAATCTATGACTGAAGATTGCCAAAATGACGCAAGGAAGTGCCAAAAGTCGCAAGCAGCAATTTGCTATTAAGAACAGCAAGAGCACCAGCAGCAGCATCAACAACAACATCAGTAACAGCAACGGAAGCTAAAGTATCAGTAGATGATGTCGAAGAAGATTTTTAATTGACCCATAAAAACAAGAACCATCCAAAAAAATAAAAAAGACAACTAATGTCAGCACTCAGAAAATTAAGTCTTTAACCGAATTTAGCCAGCTGACTCTTTAAGGGCACCAATTATTTAAGTTGATTCCTTGACATGATGCATCATAAACAAGTGTATACAGTAGAGGCTTCATTAACCGCAGAAATGAGTGCAAAAATAATCACGATTGTTATGTTTAACAATAACAACAACAACAACCACAACAACAGCAATAATAATATTAACCGGCAATGAGTTGACTGGATTTTGACTACCAACGAACTGCCCTTCAACGATTCTGTTGATTTTGTTGAGTATGAGCGCAAAAGCTTTTTATTCGTCGTGGTTACTTAAGCGGATACTTTCAGTGGGTTGTTTTGAGTACACTTATGTTTGGGAAAAATTTATAAAAATTAAGTGGAGGGTATGTTGGGAGTGTTAGGAAACTTTTGAAAATATGGCTGTTATGACCGGAATTTCCATCCGGATTTGAATGATCAGGTGACTAATGAATACTTTTTGCTGAAATACCTTGTATAAATAATTTGCTTTTCAAAACTTTGTCAAACTTTGCCCCGTTAACAATTCAGACTTTCAACATAGAACCACATATCTTACTATGAGGTTTTGATCCATCAAAACTAATTTAACCCTCCAACTCGTAACTATGCCCTAAAATATGAAATCTCAAAATATGAAATCTGTAATATGAGATATATGTATATATAAAATATGACATATGAAATATGAATTATGAAATATGAAGTATGATATGAAATATCAAATATGAAGTATGAAATTTGAAATATGAAATATAAAAAAAAAAATTTGAAATATGAAATAAGAACTATGAAATATGAAATATGAAATATGAAATACGAAATACGAAATACGAAATATGAAATATGAAACATGAAATACGAAATATGAAATATGAAGTATGAAATATGAAATGTGAAGTATGATATGAAATATGAAATATGAAGTATGAAGTATGAAATATGAAGTATGAAATAAGAAATATGAAATACGAAAGATGAAATAAGAAACATGAAATATGAAATATGAAATGTAAGAAATATGAAATACAAAATATGAAATATGAAAAAGGAAGTATAAAATAGAAAATATGAAATATGATAAATGAAATATGAAATAAGAAATATAAAAAAGGGTCTATGAAATATGAAATACGAAATATGAAATATGAAATACGAATTATGTAATATGAGTTACGAAATATGGAATCTGAAATAAGAAATATGAAATACGAAATATGAAATATGAAATGCGAAATATGAAATATGAAATTTGAAATATGAAATATGAAATATGAAATATAAAATATAAAATATAAAATATAAAATATAAAATATAAAATATGAAATATGAAATATGAAATATGAAATATGAAATATGAAATATGAAATATGAAATGTGAAATACGAAATACGAAACACGAAATGAGATATGAAATATGAAATATGAAATATGAAATATAAAATATAAAATATGAAATATGGTATATGAAGTTTGAAATGAAATATCACATATGAAGTATGAAATATGAGATTCGATAAACGAAATATGAAATAAAAAATACAAAATATAAAATATGAAATATGAAGTATGAAGTATGAAATATGAAATATGAAATATGAAATAAAAAATATGAAATACGAAAGATGAAATAAGAAACATGAAATATGAAATGTAAGAAATATGAAATATAAAATATGAAATACAAAATATGAAATATGAAAAAGGAAGTGTGAAATAGAATATATGAAATATGATAAATGAAATATGAAAAAAGAAATATAAAAAAGGGACTATGAAATATGAAATACGAAATATGATATACGAATTATGTAATATGAGTTATGAAATATGGAATCTGAAATAAGAAATATGAAATACTAAATATGAAATATGAAATGCGAAATATGAAATATGAAATATGAAATATGAAATTTGAAATATGAAATGCGAAATGCGAAATATGAAATATGAAATATGAAATTTGAAATATGAAATATGAAATATGAAATACGAAATATGAAATATGAAATATGAAATATGAAATATGAAATATGAAATATCAAATATGAAATATGAAATATTAAATATGTAATATGAAATATGAAGTATGAAATATTAAATATAAAATAGGAAAGAGGAAATTTGAAATATGAAATGTGAAATATGAAATAGGAAATATGAAATATGAAATATGAAACATGAAATATGAAATGAAATATGAAATATGAAATATGAAATATTAAATATTAAATATGATGATAAGTATGAAATTTGAAATATAAAATATGAAATATGAAATATGAAATGTGAATTATGAAATATGAAATATAAAATATGAAATATGAAATATGAAATATGAAATACGAAATATGAAATTTGAAATATGAAATATGAAATATGAAATATGAAACACGAAATATGAAATATGAAATATAAAATATGAAATATGAAATCCAAATTAGAAATCTGAAATAAGATATTTATGAACAATTTATGAGTATGTTAGGAATGATTATTTATTTTAATTTTTGTTTGAAGAAACATTCTTAAAAGATACTGAAGATTTATTTTTGTGCTTATTAAAGCTTTTTATATAAGCTTGAAATACTATTCTCAAATTTGAAAAATAATTTATTTTCGATGATTTCGAAATAAAATTTTTAGTTCATCACTTAAAGTTCATAAATTTTTCAACTTTAAAAACTTCGGCCACTTCAAAAAGTGTGCCAAAAAGCATGCTCCTTCAAGTGTTGGCTCAGTTCGTTGGGCCATTATGTTTGGAAGTGTTTGATTTTTATTATAATTTTTTTTTGTCTATTTTTTTTTTTTTTGTTGTTTTTCTTATTTTTTGTTAAGTGGTGCTCATTCGCTTAGTCGTTTCGTTAAGTGTTTCGGTTTGATATGCTCAGCAATGCCAGCTTAAATTGCCCAGTCGTGACATTTGAAACGAGCTAAAATTGTATGCATGACAGGCTGCTGCCAACAGGCAACAGCCAAAATCCAATCGAGTTTAGACAGACGTTCTCATATAATCCACCTACACAAAGTCAGCACCTTATTTTTTAATGCCTTACGTTGTTGCACTTGCAATGGCTGCGGGCTCTTACGATGGGCTTAATGTTTTCTAGAGTGTGTGTATGTGTGTGTGTTTGGATGTTGATGGCTATGGCATAGAACAAACAAAACAAAAACAAAATTTAAATAAAATAAAACTAAAACTCGTTAAATGTCAAAGTAATCATTCGTGTTTTTGTAATAAATTCAAAACTAGTTTTACTTTCAGTTAACGTACGCTACAGCAGGTCTTTTAGCACTGTAAGAATTTTGGCTTGAGAAGCGATCTTATTGAACTGAAACCGATTTTGTTCTTAATATATTTTGAAGGCTTTACTTGTTTTTGTTTTTTCAATCTGACCCAGCAAATAAAGTTAAACAGTAGAAGTTAATTTTTTTGATCGGTCGTCACCGAAGCATCGGTTGCCATACAATAGTGGGTCCAGCTCTAGATCATTTGTATTAAAACATTCCATAACACATTTAGTAACATAACATAAATGTGATAAATGAGTTTTCCTCAATACATAATTGAAAATTGATATATTAACCCTTTAAGGGCTATATTAAGCCTTTAAGGGAACCATATTTTCAACTGGATAATTTTTGATAGACGCAGGTGATTTTATAGTTTTCGGGCTCGCTGATTACTGTTCTGGAATCAGAACTACAAAATTCAAAATGGCGAATTCAATATGACCACAATTGAGGACCGATTTGTCGTTATGTTAATCATAAAGCAAAAAAATGTATTCTGGTAATTTTTAATGTCACTGATTTTGATTCTACGGTCATATTTAAGAAATAAGAACTTTTTTTTTATAAGATATAAGAACTGGTGGATCTTGTATAACGACTATTTTTTCTGTTTTGTTTTTTATGTTTTTTTACGTATTTTTTTAAATAGTTTATTTTATAAAATTTTTTTCTTCCCGTTAATTTTCGGTGGTTTTTACTTCGCTGATTACGATTTTGGTACCAGAATTAGAAAATAAAAAATTAAAAATAAAATAAAACCCATATTAGGCTGGGTGGATTTGTATGGAGGTAAAAACCAATGTCGATTTTTGGTTCGGGCATGAAAAATTATTAAAAAAAGTGAGTTGGGTGTGCACTTTACCCTATCATACCTTAAATTTTTTCAATTTTTGTAGATATTTTTTTCAATTCTCAGTATTGAAATTCTTGTTCCTGATTCAACCTAAAAACGATCTAACATTTACATGTTTTTTATAGAAAAATTATATTATAGAAAAATATTCACAATATTCAATATATAATCTTTACTTTGGTGCGTACGTCATTATGGGCACTTTCAAAATCCAACGAAAATTTAATTTTCGGTCTTTTACTCATTTTTATAAAAATTTCAATATTTGCATATTCCGTTTCAAATGCGCCATCTTGAAAATTTGACTACGAAAACATCCGAGTATAATGTTTATAGCAAGTTGGGATATCTATAAAAATTTGTCTCGGTAACATCCCAGTATCATAAAAAAAAACTATATTCTTACCCATATAAACTGTAAACTTCATGGGTTGGAATTCCCACTGGAATTATGGGTTGGAAAAACAAATATAGAGTGGGCTATACTCGTATATTTCCCAGAGCTCCTTAAAAGGGTTATATTAAAGTAGATTGTTTGTTCAATACCAGCCCAAGTAACAAGTTTCCTCCTATAATAACTCTGAGAGGTATTGAGGCTCTTAAAAGGAGTGTTAAAATTTGCTCCTAAAAGCTCATTACAATATATTTTCCCATCGAATTTCGTATTTCACTCTTTCAAAATTATTATTTAAAAAAAAAATTGGAAAAAATTAGAACTTTAGGCCAAGTAACTATGTTGACAACAAGACAATATGAAGACAAAGAAGGCAACAACCAACAACAACAACAATGGCTCTGTATAGAGCAAATCATACAGCTTGACTATACAGACTGTTTCGTTGGCCGCTACACCAACTCATCAGTAGTCTTGTATGACTTTTCACTGTGATCCACTCAAGCTACTTAGATTCTACTCGATTTTTTTTTTTTTTCATAAATGTTTTCCTTCAAAAAAACACATCCTAAAAGGAATTTTTAGATTCCAATTATTTTCCGAGATACAGCGGTATATGCTCGGCACCGCATGTAAAAGAAAACCTTAAACGCATTTTTCTCGAAATGACTTTTTCAAACTGGGTGACAAGTTTTCTCGAAGACCAGATGTCCGATCGACACGCAGAAGAGTGCATTTTTTAGGTAGTTATGTCGGACAGGTACTGTTTGCTATGGAAATTTGGCTAACTTCACTTACGGAGGAAGGAGGGGGCCAAAACCCCAAAAACGATGCTGTTTTTAAAATTTTTTTTTTTAAAAAGCGCGCTATTTTGTCAATATTTTTGCCTGACTTGAATATCTAAAAAATTCCGCATTCCGCGTCGCGATCCAACGTCTGGTTTCCGAGAAAACTTGTCACCCGTTTGCCTAGAGGGTACCCATGGGTTTTTTTAAGAAAGTAAGAAAAAATAAAAAAATTAATTTCTATCATCAAAAAATCTATGCGGATGGACTCCTAAAAGAATGAAAATCTATCGCTTCATTATTTTAAGAGTTTATTAAACTCTTAAAAAACTCGAATGTGCCATGTACTATATAGGCTGAAAAGGCTCGAATTTTTTACTGGAAACAAGTAAAAGTATAGTTGCCTTCGAGGGCCATACACTTAGTATAGCGGCTTTTCAACATTTCGGTGCCCTTTCTGTAGTACGAACGTTCCAGACTTCAAAATACAACTGGATCGACTTTCTCATTCGATCTGAATTTCTTTTCGTGGAGTCACCGCACTATGGGGCGGCTTGTATGGGAGGGTTGGCCAAGACTCTAATTTATGGGCTTATTAAAAAAGAAATTTAACAGATGGGCGTGGCACCTCCCACACAATCGAAGTTTAAATATTGGCTTATTTTAATAACTATTGAGAATAGAACGACGAAATTTTACATTTAGCCTTAAATTATTTATGGTTAAAAGAATGGTTACTTTGGCATTGATTGGACAAGAGGGCGTGGCATCTCCCAAATAATCGAAATTGGTATATTTTAATAACTACTGAGAATAAAACTACAAAATTTTATATTTTGCTTCAGATCATTTATTGAAATAAGCAAGGAAACTTTGGCAAATGATTAAACTAGAGGGCGTGGCACCTCCCCTATAATCTAAATTTAAATATTGGCATATTCTAATAACTATTGAGAATAAAATGACAAAATTTTACATTTAATCTTAGATTATTTATGGGCAAAAGCATGGTAACTTTGGCATTGATTGCGCAAGAAGGCGTGGCATCTCCCATTTAATCAAAATTGGCATATTTTAATAACTACTGAGAATAAAATGACGAAATTTTATATTTTTCATCAGATCATTTATTGAAATAAGCTGGGTAAGTTTGGCAATGATTGGAAAATAGGGCGTGGCACCTCCCATATAATCGAAATTGACATATTTTAATAACAACTTAGAATAAAACTACGAAATTTCATATGTTGCTTTAGATGATTTATTGAAAATAGTTTGAAAAAATTTGGCTATTTTTGAACAAGTGTACCGCTTGAGGGTAGGGATCAGATAATATAGGCTGGAGGCAAAGTCTAGAGAATACGGTGGATGATAGACCAATTCATCAGTTTATCCAATTTGGCCATAGCTTTCAATGACGTGTGTGACAGAAATCCTTTAGTGTTTAACATAGACACCTGCCGTATGGGCTTAATTCTACGGTACTCCAACGCCCCTTTGAGGGTTCAAAGGTACCAAATTAGCTTCATGCTATGATGGCATGTCACAACCCTTGGTTTGGGTGGAGGCCTATCTAACACCTCTTCCGTACCAAGTTGAGAATGCAACTTCACATTGAGCTGGATAGCTCTACCCGCGATATAGGTAATAAAACACAGCCACTCCGATACTCCCCGAAGGCCCATCCCAAGTCAGACTGACATACACCAGAGCCTTCTGACTACCTATGGTACCAATTCTTAAGCCTTTGGTCGGACTGACGTGTGTGATAATGCGTTATCGTGATAGTACAGAAAAATTTGTTTTTTCTTTATTTCGTCGTTTGTCCAATAACGCTGCATAATACTCTCCTGTGACTGTTCTTCCGTTCTGCAGGTAATAGGCCACAAACTTCCCGGCCGAGGGTTGGTCTTTTGATCGCTTTGTTCGGCTCTCCTGGCTCTCCAGCCTTTATGCAGACTGCCTATTGGACTCATGCGTATGGTAATAGACCCATATTTCACCAATCGTCATAAAACGTCGTAAAAAGTCCGCTCGTTTCCGTTGCAACAACGCCAAACCGGCCGTTGTATCATCAACGCACTGCCGGTTTTGGTCCGATACCTTTCTCAACCTCAAAATGTCGTGCAAAATGTATACCGTCCGTTATTTTGAGATACTCACGGCCTCAGTAACTCGCGTAACTTCACTTTACGATCATTCAAAACTATTCGCTGCAATTGCTTTACGATTTCCGCATTCGTTGTCCTTCCTTAGCGAGGTGCGTCTCCGGTGCTTGTACGACGCATTTTAAATTCATTTAATCACCGATAATGTGGCGGCCGTGACTGAGTGCGTGAACCACTCGGTGCATAATTTTGAGCCGTAAGAGCTAATCTTGTGCAAATAGTATTGCATCATAGCATTTGCAAAAAGGTAGAGTATATTTTTACTCGACACTAATAGAATATACAGAGATGCAATTACTACTCTCTTGCAAGTATGCAACACTAAAAACTCATAGTTTTTATTTACTATACAAATAAGATGCAAATGCAATACTAAATTGCAAACTGACAACGGATTGGGGGGGAAAAAAAAATAGAGGCAAAAATAAGTGGTGTAACCCCCAAAAAGACCGTTCACAATTGATGAGAAATTTTTACAATTGCATGAATTTACAAACTTAAATACACAAGATTGTGAATTGTCCTCATGTATGTAGCGCAACTCTCTAACTTGCAATGCCGACTAGTAAGTAATGTGCTGATAAATTTTCACTTGTTGTTGCAGCACCGCATACATTTTACAAATGCAGTGCAAGGGCCAGCTATTGTGTTTGAATCCTAATCAAAGCTAGCTGAATGGCTGGCTGATGCCTGACTGCCTGCCTGCCTGCCTGGGCCATCAGCGAGCAGCGATCTAATGTCAGTGAGTTTGAACTCGAAACTAACTGGCGCGGGTCGGTGCGGTGTAGTGTGGTATTTTGTGTAGTGGTGCCTCTCTCTCTCTCTCTCTCTCTCTCGCTGTCTTGACTTCGAACCTATTCAATGGTTATAATTCCCTATCTTTCGCCCTCGCAAGACACTGCACGGCCAGGCACGGCATGAAACGTCACGACGAGGCGCATTTCACTTGATATTTTGACATTTTCATATGACAGCTGATTGAGGTTGACAGGTTTTTGTTGTTTATTTGTTTTCAAATTGCTTTTGGACTTACTTACGCGTAGTTGTTGTTTCTTTGTCCCTATACAGTTGGCTTATATTTGTTGTTGTTGTTGTTGTTGTTGTTACCTTTATTCGCTGTACATTTGAATGGGCTTTCATTTTCATTTTGCATCCATTAGAGCTGCACTTAGCACGATCTAGTTTTATCCACTTAGCCTGACTGTGACTGGTCGTCTGTCCATCAGTCTGACGACTGTGCATGTAAATTACAGAGAAAATAACAACAGCAACAGGGAGAAAAAAAAAAAAAGAAAAGAAAAATATAAGCATTAAAATAAATGAGCCGCAACAAAGAGCCAACAATTTGGCATATATTAGGTCAGCATGAGCGGTTGTTGTTATTGTTGTTTTCTTTTTTATTTATTTGTGCGACTTCTTGTCGCAATGGCAGCCCTAATTAAAATCCAACGCCAATTGTTGCAACAATAAAGCAATTTCTAGCTTGTTTCGGGCTTTTCTTGAAGGGGACCCAAAGCCCTCCCGCATCACCGCTTAACTAAGCTAGCTGCTATTGCCGCGTGGCTAGCCTCACACCGCAGGAAGCGCTTCATTTTTTCCTTCGTACATTTTTTTTATTTTCAATTTGCCACCCGCAAGCAGTCAGCCCATCCTACCAGCCCCTTCAACACCGCTACATATTAAATTATAGAGTATTTTTATTTATTTGAACTTTTCCTATTGGGTCAGCAGTGTTTTGATTTTTCCCGAATGTTACGCTCGTAATTCAAATGCTGCGTTTCTTCGTTTTTTTTTTTTTTTTTTTTTTTTTTTTTGTTTACTGCTCATATCCTGGACATTTTTGTTTTGCTTATTATATGACATGAAATTGAGTAACAGGGCCGCACTTCCGCCTCCCAGCGCCAACATGACACACACTCACACTTTCTGCTACACTTACTCCTGCACATACAAAATACACACACGTACTAAGGCTATGTCTTTGTTGAATAACCTAACCGGTGCTAGGAGTGAGGGGGTGGCAAGGAAATGATTTGTTTAGCTCTAGCTAAGGTCCTTACTTGCGCCTTTCCCATTTTTTGTCCCTGTATCCATCCAGTCAGTGAGTTCTGTTCCTTTGGTAAGTTAATACATAATTACATAACGGTAAAAAGAGTACATGTTGTTGTTGCTGTGGTTATTATTTTTGTTGCCGCCGCTACTGCTGCTGCTGTTGCTGTTAATGCTATTGTAGTAGCTGTTGTTGTTGTTGCTGTTGTTGTTGTTGTTGTCGGTTGTACTTACGAATGTCATGTGTTATTTAGTACCTCGTCCCACACATAATTTTCCCCAATGTGAGCTTGTGGAATTTTTAAATTAAAAAGGATTTCTGCTGTGTGCCCGCAAATAGCGTTGCCACCTGCAAAAAATTAATTTTTTTCACAGCACCTTTACTGTTTCGCATGCTTCACTGCTATAATGAGTTTGCTCTCTGCTTTTTTAATGAACACTTTCAGAGGTTTGATTAGTGTTGCCACCTTTGAAAAATATAAAAACAATTTCATTTAAATTAATTTTTTTTTTAAATTGTACTTAATTAATAAAATTTTATTAAATGTGTAAATTTCTGTTGTAAATTTTAGGAAGAGAGTCACTTTTGTATTGGATGAATTGGGCAAATTGGCTGGGTTGGATGAATTGGTTGATTTCGATGGATTTAATGAATTGGAATTCATTCACTGGATGAATTGGTTGGATTAGATGAATTAGATTCGATGAATTCGACAAATTGGATGCATTGGAATTCATTTATGAATTTGGTGAATTGAATGATTTATATGGATTCAATGGATTCGATGAATTGAATGGATTGGAATTCATTGATTAGATGAATTGGGTGAATTGAATATATTGGATGAGTTTGATAGTTTCGATGGATTAAATTGATTCGACAAATTTGATGAATTTGATGAATTGGAATTTATTGATTCGCATGAATTGGGATGATTCGAATGGGATGGATTTAATGAATTGGAATTCATTCTTGGATGAATTGGTTGGATTGGATTTGATGAATTGGATTGGATTTGATGAATTGGATGGATGGATGGTAATGGAATCCATCCATTGATTAGATGAAATGGATGAATTCGGTGAAATGAATGGATTAGATTGATTGGATGAGTTGGATAGTTTTGATAGATCGAATTTCGATGATGAATTTGATGAATTGGAATTCATTTATTGGATGAATTCGGTGGGTTGAATTGAATGGGTGAATTCAATGAACATATTTTGCTCGGTCTACAAAGTGTTCATCCTCTCACACTCTCACTGATTTTCGATAGTTTTGCATTGGAAACAACAACAAAATTAATTGCACGCCGAGCAAACGAGCACCGTGTAATATGGGCAATAGCAGTGATGTTGTTGAGCCTGGATTAAGCCATGATACACTTATACAAGGTAGGAGTGACAACTGGCTATTTTCTTACGGGTGTCTTGCATAGACTGTCATTTAACTGTATACTTTAGTTGCTATTTTCTTTTCTACTTTTTCGTTCTCTAATTTATACTATTTTTGGCGGATGGTGCAAGACGAAAAAACTGTCACTCTTACCTTGTTTAATTGTATCATGGATTGAACTAGGTCGGCAGAGATGTGAGGGTAAATTGAAGATCAGCAAAGTTGACGGACCATTGAAGCAGAAGGTTACTAAAAAGGAGTAGCTGACGGACAAATGTAGCAAAAAGTTACTAAAAAGGAGTAGCTGACGGACCATTCGAGCAGAAGGTTGATAAAAAGGAGGAGCTGACGGTCTATCAAGAAAGGATGTCGGGCCAAAGCAGTTTAAGTTTAAAAAGTTAAAATAATACAACTAAAAAGAAAAGGTGACAAAGTAGAGTTGTCACGGACAAGGAAAGTTGCCGAAGGATCTGAAGAATCAGTGCATCAAGCGACAAGGATACCAGGTAAAGGCTGAAGATGAAAGATAAGTTATTTTGTTTTGTTGTGGGAAAAGTGAGAGATTATATACTGAAGCGCACCGCCAGGTCGTACGGGTGGTCAAGTATAAGTTAAGTCGCTTGGTTTGGGACGTGACTTCAAAAGTTTTATATTAAGCGCACCGTCAGGTCACACGGTAGGTAAAAGACACCTAGAATGTGCATCGTCAGATCGCGACCGACAAGACTATTGTTTGACTGTCAGAGCGTAAGTGGATAGTTAGGAAAAAAATAATAGCCAAACCGATAACTCCTGCATGCCAAATACGCGCACAGTCGATGCCAACCATCGCTCGTCATACCAACCACACATCGCTCGCAACACCATCTTACTTTATAAATTATTGCAAAAAAAAACTAAATATTTTTGAATAAAGATATATTTTAAAAATCCCGAAATATAAATTTTGTGACGAGTCCTGGACAGCGGCTGAGCATACCTCAGCTAAAGAGCCGAAAGACCGGCAGCTTCGTTACAAACTTTTCAAGTGCTATGCCTTTACCTCAGTCAATTGTTGTTATTAAACATTCCCATCCAGAAACTGCTCTAGAAAATAAATTCCTCTTGTTAAAAATCTTTATTAATACAGTATACGTCCTAAATACTCTTACTTTTTCCCCTTTTTTAGATAATAATGTTGACCTTAAAATCTTCTCTTGCTTAGGTATCGCTACATGTATCGCTTATTCAACTCTAAGGTGGCAACTCTGTGCCTACCTTTGCTCATATTCTGGCTTTTTGTCAATTTTTTTCAACATATCTACATAGTCGATTGTTTGTGCGTTTTTGTATATTTTCATTTTCATTTTTTTTTTGTTATTGTTTTTTTTTTTACTATTGTATGTGTGTCAGTCAGTCTATCCTGCCTTCCAATTTCTACGCAATTCATGCGTTATCAAGGTATGTTGACCAATATAGAAAAACTCGTTTACACTTGGACGGGATTTAATTAAACTCACCCTAGTGATTTGTTGTTTCCTCTTTCGTTGGTCGTATAATTTTTTTTTTTTTTTTTTTTTTGTTAGACGTACATATTTTTAATACCAATTAACGGGCATGAGACGAATTTTTTTTTTTTATTTTTTTGTTCGTTCTTTCCCAAACTTCTCGTGAGTTTTCTTGGCCCAGTGTGTTTATTTTCCCTTCACATATGCTGTGTATTTATTTATTGTTGCTATTTTAACGTTATGCCTCAATTCATCGAAAAATTAATGTTTTTTTTTTCTTTTCTTGGAGTCTTAAGTGTTTCCGTTTCTTTGTATGTTAAAGAGTAATAATAATAACAGTAATGGTCAGGCAAATTGGTAAGGAAAAAACTTTCTTAAGATTGTGAAGAGGGTGTAACTTAAATGCAAAAGATACTTTTTATTGCTATTTGGGAAAATGGCTTTAATTGTGCTATTGCATGGAAATCTTATGACTCTGCAGGTTCCAAAACGTGATTGAATTCTGATTGAATTGGATTTTTGAAAATCTTAGACTTCTCAAAATTTTTTTTTTTAATATTTTTATTATGTCTGTTGGTAGCTTAAAGTGGCTAAAAAGATTTCTTGAGTTTAGAATATTGAAACAACATTATCTCTATTTGTCTTCGAGCTTAAAAACCAGCCTTACTTCAAAGATTAACTTCAAAGGCGCTGCCTGCCCTTGGAGCTGTTACCATACAGATGATAAAACAATGTTGCCTGCATGATAAGATTGCAGCAAGTGTCAAAAATTTTCTTGCAGCTACTGTTCTATTAAATGTTTTTTTACAAAAATTTGTTGTCTTAACTTTTATCTTCCTGTTAAATGTTTATTTTAATAGTATTTGTTGAAAAAATATACAAATAATTTGTTTTTTCTTCTTCGTTTTTTTGTTCACACCTTTTCCTCTTACATTTTAAGCTATATTTACACGTCCCTGAAAAGTTATATTCTTATCTGCGTCTTATTAAATATTTGCTAAGTCAAAAAGTTAAGGAACTAAATAAAAACATTGTAACAAAGCAAAAGTACGTTGGAACCAAATGCTTTTGGGGCATTCAATATTCCTCTGTAAAGATGATAAGGTTAAGAAAAACTCTCACTTTCATTAGGAGGAAGTAAATGTATGTGCACCATCACTAAATTGTGAGTGGAGCATATCAAAGGGGAAAAAGGTGGTGGTTGAACTAAGAAGAATATTTCATAGTTTGGAATTTGGAATCATGAGAACGTAAGGAGTTTGATAACAGTCAAATCCATTTGTCATATTAGTGGTCACACAAGGCATTTAAGGTTGATGTTGATGTTGATGTTGATGTTGATGTTGATGTTGATGTTGATGTTGATGTTGATGTTGATGTTGATGTTGATGTTGATGTTGATGTTGATGTTGATGTTGATGTTGATGTTGATGTTGATGTTGATGTTGATGTTGATGTTGATGTTGATGTTGATGTTGATGTTGATGTTGATGTTGATGTTGATGTTGATGTTGATGTTGATGTTGATGTTGATGTTGATGTTGATGTTGATGTTGATGTTGATGTTGATGATGTTGATGTTGATGTTGATGTTGATGTTGATGTTGATGTTGATGTTGATGTTGATGTTGATGTTGATGTTGATGTTGATTTTGATGTTGATGTTGATGTTGATGTTAATGTTGATGTTGATGTTGATGTAGATGTTGATGTTGATGTTGATGTTGATGTTGATGTTGATGTTGATGTTGATGTTGATGTTGATGTTGATGTTGATGTTGATGTTGATGTTGATGTTGATGTTGATGATGATGTTGATGTTGATGTTGATGTTGATGTTGATGTTGATGTTGATGTTGATGTTGATGTTGATGTTGATGTTGATGTTGATGTTGATGTTGATGTTGATGTTGATGTTGATGTTGATGTTGATGTTGATGTTGATGTTGATGTTGATGTTGATGTTGATGTTGATGTTGATGTTGATGTTGAAGTTGATGTTGATGTTGATGTTGATGTTGATGTTGATGTTGATGTTGATGTTGATGTTGATGTTGATGTTGATGTTGATGTTGATGTTGATGTTGATGTTGATGTTGATGTTGATGTTGATGTTGATGTTGATGTTGATGTTGATGTTGATATTGATACTGATGTTGATGTTGATGATGATGTTGATGCTGATATTGATGCTGATGTTGATGATGATGTTGATGATGTTGTTGATGTTGATGTTGATGTTGGTGTTGGTGTTGGTGTTGATGCTTTTGCTTTTGTTTTTGTTTTTGTTTTAGCTTCTTTTTTGTTTGCTTCCCCATTGGTTGTGCTCTAATTTCAATTAATCCAGCAAAAGTGATGCATATGCGGCACATTAGGCGGTTCCCTGAGGGGCCTCATGACGCCGTAATTTTTTTTTTTATTTTTATCATGTGCCCAAAGTCCTCATCTTCATTTTCGTTCCTTAACATTTACCGTTACGCCAGTAATCACAGAGTTAAAATTCCATGCAACGTTTTTTCATGGTTGTAGCGTTTTTACTGCATTATGTGGTTGCCACCCTGAAATTATGTCGATAAGAAATTTTTTTGTAATTTAGTTGTGAGGCGTAATATTACATCTATGCTGTCGTAAAACAAAATTTACGGTAGCACGTCTCCTTAGTGAGTAAAAATTCCATGCAACGATATTATATTTCTGTTACATATAGTTACATATGGTTACATATGGTTTTAAGGGTTACAAGATCCGGCTCGTACAAGAATCAGAACGAATGTTCATCATTTAAGACCGATTGATTGGCATGAACGTAGATGAGCTTTGGTTCCAGTGGGATGGGGCTACGCGCCATACAGCAACAAAACAATCAACTTATTGATGGAAACATTCGATGAACGTGAAATTTAACTTGGTCTTTACTTAACATAGAACGTAAGTTATCTTCAAGATCTTGTGATTTGATACTTCTTGATTAATTTTTTGAAGTTACCTAAAGTCATTTATCCAGGCATAGACTCATAACAATCCAACAACTAACGGGGCATTGGAAGCCAACATTATTCGTGTTATTGAAGACATACATCCACAAATGCTTGAAAAAGTGGTCGATCAAGTGGAATCCAGTAGTTATCCAGCCGTGGGAAGCATTAGCTCGAAAAAGTATAAGAAGCTTATGAAAAATGTATTCGTCGTTTAAATGTCTGTCTAGACTAAAGATATCTATCGCTTTTCTCAACTTGAACTTTTAAACTACGAAGATTGCCTTTTAAGTCTTGTGCCTAATAATGAGTTATCAGTGAAACAGTGGTTATCAGTGAAAATGCTTTTATTGTTTTTCAATGTATTCTCCAAGAAGATCAATACACTTTTGCATTCATTTGAATCAGTTTTTGAAACAGTTTTGTCACTCTGAGTTCCTACGAAACCAGGTTTTTATAGACCTCAACTTGTTCGGGTGTAGAAATACGCTGGAAAAGCATTTTTTGCTTAATGTGAGGGAACAAGCAGAAGTTATAGGGTGCCAAGTCGTAACTGTAAGACGAATGACCCTTGACGAATCCCACGTCTTGAGTAGGTTGCGGTAGGGTAATGCGTTTCCCTGTCGGGGGTTCACAGCACCCCCAAAAATTTTAATTTTCGAATGGTTTTTGGCTTAAATTGAAGAATGGACATTTTTCTTAATTTCTATGAGCTTGGATTTGACCATTTTTGATTTCGGCAATAAATTATGGGGATAATTTGAAAATTTTCGTTATTTTCAAAAACACGATAAATTCACTGGATCAAAGAAAATTATACCACTGTTTTGGAAAAGCAACATAATGTGTGTCGGAACGGTTCGCTGTATCATTAAAAACTGTTCGACAATGAAAGCAACACGTGACGGTATGACATTTGGTTATATGTAAACGCGCATTCAAAATTTTACAGGTGAAACGCTTCACCCACCGAAACGCTTCACCGCACTTTACTCAGAAACTCTTTTGTTTGAGCTGTTGTGTGGGAACTCGCATTGATGTAATGGAGGATGATCTTCCTTCGGTGGTTGGTTATCCTCAATTCTCCGAAGACTTCCGCCAGACAAATGGTTGTGCACCATGCAGCAATAACAGTTCTTCGTTGCTCAAATGGTACACTTGCGACATTATAGGTTTTTCTGAAAAAAAAACTGGCAACCATTTGTTGCTTGAATGTTCTTCGTCCGCGGACAATTTTAGTAGGGTTTTGACCACTTTGAAAGACCCAATTAGTGGATTGCTGCAGCTTTGTTTCGGACTCATAACGTAGATACATGATTCGTCATCTGTGGTGACAAGGGTGTCCACAGGGGGACACATCCCCCCTATCCACCACCTGGACTGGAAAAATTTTTTATATTTTATATCCTATGTGTATATGCTACATTTTCATATACGTGTACACCAATGCCGCACTTCTTCCCTCCTCCCCCCTTGAAAAATTCCTACGGATGCCCCTATGTGTGGTGTGTAGTAGATATGTTTCGAATTACCCCAACTGCGTTTTTCAGCATTTCCTGGCACCAATCGACACGAGCCTTTTTTTGACCAAACGTCAAATGATGGGGTATTCAATGGAAACAAATCCTTCTGACGCCTTAAAGCTTATGTAAAATCGAATTTATGCTAGTTCCACTAGTACCTAAGGATGAATCCATCGTACGGTATGTTATATGTCGGTCTGCTTCCAACAGTTCAGGTACAGTATCGATGTTTTTTGCCACAACAACCGTTCTTGGAAGACTTTCGCGAAATTCTTCTTGGAGAGAACGACGCTCGACACGATCGAACTCATTGAATCAGCTTTTTACAGTCGCTGGGTGTAGTGCTTTATCACCAAAATCAAGATCATCCACAGGGGGGAGCAGGGAGGGGCACTTGAACCCCCCCTTGACTGGAAAAATTTCATATACTTTTATTTCCTATGAGTATATGTTACATTTTCATATACGCTCACACCAATGCATAGCTTTGGTCCCCTCTCGAAAAATTCCTGCAGACGCCTATGACCAAAAGTCTAACTAAGTTGATCGATGCATTCTTTGCATGACTGACGCATCTTTGTCGGTCCACGTCGAAAATCGTTAGAAATCATCAGCCGAAAATGTTCACGTGTATTTTTTTACTGAAATACAATTTTCAAGCCACTGTAAACAATACAATAAGCGCAGATACTCAAACACATGGTGAGTACGTTTATTTTAGAAAATGTCAAATTTTTTAATGGAACTGTCAAAATTCAACTGACAATGCTTAGTGTTGCTAAGGCGCAAGACTTAAAAGTTAGCCTCTTACAAGAAAGTAAATGCTTTTGAATAAAAAAGAGTTTTTGAGATCATCTCCAGTACTTTTATTGTTTTATATTCTTCATTTAAGCTTAAAGCTTTGTACCTATCGCATTTGTCGATATAATGTAAGAAAGCTCTTAATTTTGACCTTGTTCGTTTAATATTCCAAAACATATTAATTAACTGAGCTATTTTTGGAGTAGTGCCAACGTTACACAGTAAATAATGTTTTTATTGTACAATAAAAATTGAGTGATAAAAAATTTTAAAATAATTCACTTGAGTTTTCATGGTTAGCGGGCTGTTCAAGTGGCTCAATGGAAGCCACTCACAACAGCACCCACACAGCTTTAAGCTTTGTAGAAAAAAAAAGCAAAAAAAACCCCCGCCTTAACTCCCCCAACCATCAAAAAAAAACACCACAACAAACAGTTCAGGGTTCTCATCCCCCACTGAGCGCTTCTATGGCTGCCTAATATTTGTAATGCTTTTACGAGCACGTAATAACGATTGATCGCTCGTAAAAACGATCATAGTTCAGGCACATTACAGAGGCTACGCTCCTCCATTTAGGCGAAGGCAGCAGGCAGGCAGGCAGGCAGGCCTCGCCAGTGCGTTGATAATAAATAATTGCTAGTGTGTGTGGGTCTACTACATTGTATGGTTCAAGGAAGAAGAGTGGAGTGGAATAGTGATGGAACAGTGGAGAATGAGCAGAACAAACAATTGAGAGGCTGGCCGAACAATGAAATCGTTATTCAACGACGGCACTGGAAGCGGCTATAAAACCACTTGGGTACCCGACCGTCATATATTGTCTAAGACTCCAGCGCGCTGCTCTTGCCCTATAATTATGCTTGGTGTGATTTGTGGTAATTCGTTTGTTCGGTTTTCAATTTTTTTTTCTTTTTTTTTATATTCACGTCTTTTTAATTTCATTTTCGTTTTTGTTGATGTTTTTTTTTTGTAAATTTTTCTTTTTTTTTGTTTTTTTGTTATGGTTTTCATTTAATATGGTGTCGTTTTTTATTGGTTTTTTAATTTTTATATCAAAAATTTTATGAATTTTTTATGTTTCTTTAAGGCTTTTGTTGCTGTTGTTGTTGTAGATGTTCTTGTTGTTGTAGTTGTTGTCGTTGTTGTTGTTGTTGTTGTTGTTGTTATTATTGTTATGTTGTAAAATGTTACAACGGAAAGTATAGATCATGCCATATGCTGATGATGATGATGATGAAGATGATGATGTAGCCCTAAATCAGCGTTAAAGTCCACTAATTACAGAGGCCGCAGCTGTGCCATAATCGCACAACATAATCAACTCCAAAAAAATCAACTTCGAAATATCATCAGCTCCATAAAAAAGATTAGGAAAAAAAAAAATAAAAACTACTTCAAATTCAAACCTTGTAATTAAGCATAAAAATACGATTTTTGTAATCAGATACTTATGATCAGAGCCAAGAGTTGAAACCGCTGATCGTAGCTGCCTACGCTGGGAAATACAAAAACCTGTTTTTACAAAATAAGAGATAAAATTAATGCCTCACATAAAAAAAGGAAAAAAAAATAAAAACCAACCAAGACTCAAACCAAATAGCCTCGATCTTGCCGTCTGTCATTTGTTTTATTTCTTTCTTTCAGACAAATGTAACCCGACATAAGAAAAAAAAAAAACATCGAAACAAAAACAACTTTTAACAAAAATTAAGTGACTCCGTCTGAAATGTCGACTCAACGTCGAACTCTCATCTGTTGTTGTTAATTGTTGTTTGAACCGTCGTTTTAATTTCCATTTTCAATTCGATTTCAATTTCGTTGCCAATCAAGGGATAAGAGCGCAACGAATCGATTACAAGCGTGTTTATGGTGGGAAGCAGTGTATTGTTGGTGAGGGAAATGATGAGGGGTCCATAGAGCGACAGCAACAAACCGTGACATATTAAAGGCTGCTCCTAGACAGAGCTACGCTGTGGAAATTCTATTTCTTTTTTTTTCTATTTTTTTTTTTTCCAACAAACACTCAAGTGGTTTTCATGAACATTAACGTTATGCTTGAATAGTTAAACGTTCCCGTTGCAATAATTCTTTTATTCTTACTGATGGTTTTTTAAATGCTTAAACTTTCGATCTAATGATAATGATAGTCAGCTCAAAATCATTCGATATAGTTATTGATTGAAAATCATGTTATTGGACTCAAGTCAAATTTTGATACTAATTAACTTTTTGATTAATCATTGTTTACACAAGCTCACTCACAATGCTTTCTGACAATATTTCAGACGAGCAAACAATATTTTGAACTTTTGTTTCAATTAAAGTTTATGATTAATTGAGTTAGCAACTGATCAACATTTTGATTAATTATTAAAATTGTTATACTGTTTATTTCCGATTAAAAAAAATAAAAAAAAAAACTGAAATGCAACGCTTTGCATGGTATTATTAGTTCATTAGTATGTTATAATTAAATATTATGAGTTCATAAATATATGTTAAAACGAAAAAAAAAATGTCTTTGTGTATGTGTAGTCGTCTAAAAATCTTCAATGAATGTTATCATGGTTTATATTGAAAAATGTCACATTTGCAGGGTCAAAAAGGTATTAAGCAGTGCTCGGATGCAGTTGACAGAGCTGTAAAAGTGTGAATTCATTTTCACTTTTCATTCTCTTGTATAATTTTCAAAAGCTGAAATCCTTTTTTGTAGCATTCAGAGTGTGAACTCTTTTGGTTTAAGCCTTTAGGCTGTTTAAAATTGTTTTCATTACATGCATTGCAAAACATAAAGAATTCAACTGAATTGAAATTTTAATGAATGCAGCCGCCGATGGCTGCAGCTTCAAAGTTTTAAAATGACAATGTCTATTCAGTAGCAATCTGCATGGTTGTTGTAACGTCTGAAGTTGTTTTGAGTGTATATGTTTGTGTGTGTATGACTGTTGTGCCTGACTGTTTTATATTGCAATTGGCTTGTGCAGTAGACTCTCACAAATTAGAACTACTTTGATGCACGGGTGGTTCTAATTTCTGAAATTTTCTAATTTCTGGACTTTTTTTTCACCGAAATTTGAAAGAAAAGAATGAAACTGGTTAAAAAAATCTATGCTGACACAAAAGATTTTTTTTTTATTTATTAATATTTAATGTTTTTTAAAATAAAAGTCATATAATTTCCCTTTTCATATTTATATCAAATC